>CM062810.1:816231212-816441212 GCA_031772625.1 Pinus tabuliformis
ACCTCAACATCCTACTACTTCTTCCTCCCAGGAGAAGAAGATCAAAGAAATTTCCAAGCTCATTAAATCTTAAACTAATAAAATCCAACACTTGGACGTAGGAAATAGAGTAGTTCCTCCACCTCCCGTGAATCCCTTAGTGCAACCTAATTTTCGTCCTAATCCATCGAAACGAAATCCAAAATTTCCCCATAGGAATCAAGCCCCTTTTAACCATCCTCATCCTCAACAAATATTGCAGAGAGGACAGAGGTGAGATGAGCCGCATGTTCAGCCTCCTCTCAGGAATAACGCCAATCTCATTGATGAGTACAACAATGACACAACTTCAACGTTTCGTTGAATGACTGGAAGCCTAGTTTCAACATAAGTATAATCTTAGGCCCAGAAAAGATCAAGCACCTCAGAAGGAACCTGCCCCTCAACCTCTCCCGATTAAGGATAAACCCTTATTACCTCCCAAGCCTAATCCTATTGATGTAGATACACCTCTCTAAAAAATTCAACTTGCAAAATGAATTAAACAAGCTCAGGATTAGTATGTTGTTAACCGATGTCGTAAAGCTACCTAATTATAAACAAGAAATTGACTCCTTTAAAAAATCTCACCAGCCACCTCAAGAAATGGGATTAACAGACATTATTAACAGTTAGGACGACACCCTTAAGATCTCTCTCGGCCCCGTGAATAAAAAAAATTATAATTCCGTCCCTCCTTTTTATATTAGTTTAAAAATCCATGACTGGAACCTTCACAACCACATGCTAGACTTAGGCATCTCCCATAAAATTATGCCTAAGGAGATCATGGATACACTGGAATAAATATAACCAGAGAATATCATACTCTATATTCCTTTGATTCCCGCAGAGTTGATTGTTTAGGCGTAATTAAAGATCTAGTTGTAGTTCTGCCCCAGGTTCTGGTCAAGAGCATTGTCATGAATGTAGTCGTGGTTGATGTGCCTCCTAATTACGTGATGCTTCTGTTTAGGAGCTACGGTGCAAAGCTTGGTGGGTCGTTGCAACTAGATCTATCTCTTGCCACCATCCCTGTGTTTGGAGGAGGTACTCACTACTTATATAGGGACTCTAGGTTGACTTACACCATTAGTTTAGAACAACCCGAGAGCTCCCCAGTATATACTTTTGAAGACAATATGTGACACTTCATGTTTGTTGTCTCGGAGAAAGAGAAGGTTCTTAGGTCCGAAAAACACGCTTATATCTCCTTTCCCCCAGACCCTAACATGGTTTGGAAAATGTATTTTGATGGAGCCTCTTCCAAAGCAGGGTCTAGTGCCAGTGTCGTTTTGATACCCCCCTCTCAAAGAAATACCTCATTTTCTTTCAAATTGAACTTCGAAGCCACTAACAACATAGATGAATATGAAGCCATAGTTCTTGGGTTAGAGACGGCACACAAGTTTAATATTCAGAATTTATCGATATATAGCAGCTCTGAATTAGTAATCAAGAAAGCAATGAACAAATGCCAAACCAATCACCCTCGTTTGCGCGCCTACAGAAACCAAGTCTAGGACCTAGTAGATAATTTATTTGCAATTAACAACTTTACCATTGTTCCTAGAGAACAAAACCAATTAGCAGATGCTCTTGCTGTTACAGTAGCTACTTTCATTCCTCCCTCTGGACTCAAAATTAAATTTGAAATAGAAGTCCCCTATAGGCCCTCCATACTCGACAATGTGAAACATTGGCAGGTATTCAATATGAACAAGAGATTAAGATATTTATACAACTGGTTGCAGAATCTTCAAATCATTATAAATGAATATGAAGACATTGATCAAGCCAATGCCAATAATACTCTAAAAACAAAAATCGGTAATCATGATGTCATTCAGTTTAAAAATAATTACATCCACAGAGGGTTGATTCCTTTGGAGAAAATTTTCGACCGCAATGACGTTGTTTCCAACCTAGCCCTTAAGCCTCCAAATATAGAGATAGAAGCTGTGAACATTTCCCTCACCATTGAGGCTAAATTAGTTAACTTATCTAAGCTACTTTCACCCCATGTTAAAGATCTACACATGCATCTTCTTTCAAAATATACTGGCGTCTTTGCTTGGTATTATGATGATCTTAAAGCCTATGACCATAGTATAATAGAACATTGAATCCCTCTAAAGGAAGGGGTTAAGCCTTTTAGGAAAAAAAATCGTCACATTAATCCTCTATTACTCCCTCCCATCAAAAAGGAAATTAAGAAGCTTTTAGATGCAAAGATAATTGTTCCATTACGCTATTCTACCTAGGTAGCCAATCTAGTCCCCGTTAGAAAGAAAAATGGTGAGATTCAGCTATATATAGATTTTAGGAACCTCAATCGAGACTCACTTAAGGACAATTATCCTCTCTCCAAGATGGATGCTATACTTCAGTGAGTAGTCGGCTCTACCCACATATCTATAATGGATTGGTTTTTTTGTTATAACCAGATAGCTATCCACAAAGATGATATGTATAAAACTGCCTTCACCACCTCCCGGGGTACATTCATGTATAAAAAAATGTCATTCATATTGATGAACACTGGAGAAACCTTCCAAAGGGAAATGGATATCTATTTTGCTGATGAGAAGGATCGGTTCATATTTATCTATTTGGATGACATGACCGCATTCTCCTCAAGTGCTGATCAACATCTCAAGCATCTAGAAGTGATTTTCCAAAAGTGTCACGGGTTTGATCTATCTGTGAACCCCAAAAATATTTCTTTGCTATGACCAAAGGGAAACTATTGGGACATATAGTTTCACAACATGGTGTCAGGATATACACTTACAACACGATACCGAGCTAAGGAGAGGGAAGTGGATAGCTAAAACTCAGGAGTATGATTTGGAACTAAATCCCATCAAAATCATTAAGGGATAAGGACTAGCTAAGTTCTCAACTGAGGCCAATTTTGATGCTCTAAGCATCAACCAATATGCTCCATAAAACTTGGCAGAACTAGGTGAAGGGAAACAGGATAAGCAACCAAGGTTGTTGCTACCTCTTTCAGATCCTACTACTGTTCATCCAGATTTATTATCATCTGAATGGTACAAGGATGTCATAACTTACCTTCAAACTATGCAGTTGCCTAGTTCCTTGAGCAAAGTTGTATGACAGTAACTTAAGTTAAAGGCTATAAATTTTTGTATTTTAAATGGTGAGCTATCCTAGAAATATCCAGTAAACATTCTTTTGAACTGCGTTCTTCCGTCCCAAGTTGACTACCTGATTTCTCAGCATCATGACGAGGTATGTGGTGGCCATTTTTTGTGGCAAGCCACTACCCATAAAATCTTAAGGAGTGGGATTTATTGGCCTAACCTCTTTCGAGATGTAAAAAAGAAAGTGAGGGCTTTCCACTAGTGTCAAATATTTGTTGGAAGGCAAAATCTTGCGGCACTACCTGTCAAGCCTATCGTAGCCAAAACAACCTTCCAACAATGGGGTTTAGACTTCATCGAAGAGATCCACCCTCCTTCTAGTGGCTATCATCATTGGATTATCACTATGACTAACTACTTTACAAAATGGGTTGAATAATCCTCGTTGAGGAAAGTTAATGACAAGGCAGTGATGTATTTTCTACTGGAAAATATATTTTCTCTCTTCGGTTGCCCTCAAAATTTCATAGCCAACAACGCTAAACCTTTATGTTCAGTTTCCTTCCAAAATTTTTGTGATAATTATGAAGTAAGGTTAGGGCATTCAACAACCTATTACCCTCAAGGAAATGGGTTTGTTGAGTCCACTAACAAAAATATCATTAAAATCTTGAAAAAATCTTTGCATTCAAAGAAGTGTAATTGGCATGTAGGGTTAAAATATGTTATCTGGGCTGACAGGATCACTACTAAAAAATCCATTAGAACCTTGACATTTTAGCTGGTTTACGGCCTATATGTTGTTTTCCCATTATACTTAGGCACCAAAGTTATGAAGACTTTGCAAGAAGCGAACGAGGAGCCTAACGACTTACAGAGGCGTATCAACCAAATGGTTCAGTTGTAGCAAGAAAGGGAATTGGTGTATGAGAGGATTAATTAGCAATGGGTAAAGATGAAATAGATCTTTCACAAGTGTGCCAAATATAGGATTTTTCTCCTCGGAGACTAGGTCCTCAAATGGGATAAAAGGAATGAGGAATCAGGCAAACATGGTAAGTTCAATAACCTATGGTTAGGTCCATTTGCAATCGATAAGGTCAAGCGATTTTATTTTTATTTCTCTTAAGAACTTTGAAGGGGAAGAAGTTGGTCATTCTGTTAACGACCAATTTCTCAAACACTATATTACCTACCAATTCCTTTCCTTCGAAAAAAATGATGTGTACAAAAATTAAAATTAAAAAGAGATAAGTAAAAAAATGAATGGAATAACTATAATCTAATAAACACCATCAAAAAATTGTAGCATATGTTTATATAAGAAAAATATTGACATTTGTATATATAATTCACATAATCCAAAGTTATAAAGGGATACACATATAAAATATAATCAAATTACAAAATAGAATCAAATTGCATCATTTAGGATTATCTCTTCCCACTATAAGGATAAAAAAAAGAGCGGAAATTTTTATAATAACTCTACTTGTGGTAAACCACGTATAGTTCTTTAAAAGTATAATAACTTTAGGGTCATGTGAGTTATAGACTAGACAGAGTCCAATTCCATCTAATTCTATTATCCCATATCTCCAAAGGCTATCATACATCTACACATTCTTTAAAATTCTTACAAGGTATCTTCTATGTTGCAATCATGTTTAACCTTAGAGCTGTAAAACATATTGTTTTCCTCCTCCATAGGAAAGTGCCATCACTAGCCTGTTTCCCACTGATCATTAAACTTCCTTATTAGCATGGGATATGCTGACAACCTTCGTCGGTACTATGGACGCCCGTTGGCAACGAAACAAGGTTAGTCGTACTGATATGTCAGTATGTCAGTGCATGACATACCCATCCCCTCACGTTTTGGTTTTACAGGGTATGCTAATGACTCCACTGGGGCTATGGATGCTCACTTGTAGCGGAGAGACATTAGTGGCATTGGAACCTTCTAGTGTGGCCTTCTCACCATGTTTCCAAAGTAAAATCAATGAAAGAAACAAATTGAATACACGAAGAACCCAACAATCTATATAAGTAAGAAGGAAAGGAAAATATTGTTTGTGGGGAAGCGAATGACTCTGCAGAAGCTATGGATGTTAGTTGGTAGTGGAGCAACGTTCGATGGTAACTAATGCGGAGGGGTGTCCTAAAATCTTGTGTTCAATGTTTTCAGCCCAGACATCTGATTATTGCGACACACTAGTCCCCTCGTAGGCAATCTATTTACGTATTCATTTATTAAGCCTTCAACCGACACTAACATCCATCCACTTCACCCTCACTACTAAAATTCTTGTTGTCTATCGCTAAACCCATATAAAGTTGTCTTACGAACTATTTTGTGATAATCATAAGAAAAGTTTCCATTTACACAGCATATATGAAGAAAAGGAAACATAGTTGAAAAGAGTTAAAAACAATCTTTAATAATCTGCAATAAACCACAAAGGAAGAATTATTTTCCCTCTCTAACCAAATTTACACATTCTTACTCAAGGAAAATAAATATCCGAATTCTTCATGTCATAATAAAGTAAAATTCTTGCGGGAAATTACTCATGAGTCTATCATATTGTCCTTAACTTCATATACATAATAAGCCAAAAGTTTCTAACGTAACATACATTAAAAGTAATATAGACTGAGTTGTAGGACTCCATAATATGTATTGTTTATAAAAAATTACATTTTAAAGACATTCCGCCCAAAATTAAGTTGATTCCCAAAAGATAATTTAGCTATCTGAGACCTGGAATATGTCTTTTTTAGAATTGGAAGAGCCCGTGAGGTGATTACTTCTGGTAGCTTCCTATTGTTGCATTCCTTGAATTCCCTGATAAATCCCGGGCAAGAGTGCCAACTTGTCTTCAATGTGAACCATTCGCTCTTCCATTGTCGCTAGTGAGCGCATCACCTTGTCTAGTTTGTCATGGAGAATCTCCCCCCCACCTCTGCTACTGCTCACAACACCTACCATCACAATCAGCGTCTCTTATCACAAACAGTTGGGTAATAATCACGCTTAGTGTGATGGTTTCATTATATTCCTTTAATTAATTCAAACTGACTCCTCATTAATTTTTCACTTTAACCCATCGCATCACAGAAATCTCCATCATGCCATAGATGTACAGATCTGTCTCATCGGATAATTCTTACCTCTAGTTAATCCTTATTCCATGGCCTAACTGTAAGGCGCCTGGTCTATGTTCTTGGTTTTTCACAGGGGAGAACCATCCCCAGAAGGCGCCCATGTTAGGTTCTTAAAAATACCTCACCCTTCTGAGTTTTTATGATATAATTAAAATTAATTAGCTATATATCCTCGAACTAAAAAGAAGTCAGGTGGGTGTTATGGAGTGCGTGAGTACAAGTGATAGATCTCTCCCAGCGGGAAGATCAACGATGCAAACACATCTATCACACTTTTTTGTGTTGTGCCTTTAATGCATTGCCAAATCCTCGACAACTTTAACCCCCAAGTGACTTACCGTGAGTTAATCATTCAATGTTTGATCCATCAGCAAAGCCTCATTGTTGCCCCTAAACCAGCGCGAGGATTAGATGCGGGTTTCCTGCCCGATAGGTCTCAACTGTTGGTGTAAAATCACTCGAATGACCACTAAATCACATCACATCGAAATCTACACAACCATTATACCCTCCCTTCTGACCTGATGTCATCCTAGATGTTGATATTTCATAGATCTATGGTGGTCGCACCGAAACCTACACATGGTATAAGCATGTGCCTTCATGCGATGAGCGGGTCCCCCTCTCCTCGGTTCGTGAGTTGCTCAATGGTCGATTGACACCTATTCGCGGATTTAATTATCCTCCTAATCGCCAATTTAACCTTAATTCCGCAAAGCTTTTGTCATGTCCTCGTTCAACCTTATTTCTGCATGTTCTCCGGGGAAGCTCATCCATGGCTGGGAACAAGTGCAGAGCATGTCTCATGCTGAAGGACTCGCCTCCTTATTTCTGTAAGTCATCCTAGCTAGCCTTCTTCTTGTTGGGTCGATAATTTAATCACAGTAAGCTATGATGTCTAATTTGTCGAGAAAAGAAGCTCTGGTTAACAAGTTGGCTGGGGTTCAAGACACGAAAGTGTGTCTCACAGTTGTCCTTACCCTCAAGAGGACTCTTACCCTCTCTACTATTGTGTCTAACGATGATATGTGTCTATTGAAATCTGGGGTTCTACATGCAACTTTTCCTCCTATCCACTTTGACCCTGACTCAATTTTGTTGTTGGTCAAAGAGTATGAGCACGAACAACAAGCATTTGTTTTAAGTCCAACCGTATGCTCTTTCTAAAGTTGGACGAGGAGATAATTTCTAAAATGCTAGGTATTCCTGCCCAGGGAATCGACATAACCGATAAAGGGCTAGACCATGAGTTTATCACCTGGGCAGAGAATGATAAGCTTGAATTCTTGAAGACCCTGTTCGAAAACCCAGATCCTGCATTGAAGCTGTTGAGTTGTTGTTTCCTATACCTACGCAGTCCTTAAAACCTTTCTTCCAAACTATAACCTCTCTCCTCTCTGTCATATTTTGTTTGGATGACGATACTAAAATGGATGTGTCGGTCTTCTTGGCTATACGATTCGTTACTTTTTAGCCTGACTGTCAAACAATTAATTTTCCAAAATACTTGACACGAGCCCTCACAGTGGATTTATCTATTATTATTCCTTTTAGTTCTTGCTGTCATTGTTCATGTATAATCCACTTGGACCTATTTAATTACCCTTCCTATTTTTTATCTTCTAATCTTCTCTTGATTACTACGGATGCCAACAACAAAGAGAGATAAATTTTTCGTTTTTCTGATGTGATTTATCCCTGGCATGTTCCCTATGTGTACTCACGATACACGAATGTTTTTCACATCCTATGAAGGTTAAATTAATGGAGGCCAAGATAAACAGGATTTCGGAAGAACATGTCAAAACATTAATATTGACCGAAGAATAGAGTATCGGGAGTTGGTTTTTGTTTCCTGATTATATTGTAATTCATTTATACGGATTCGATAAGCAACCTTTTCAATTATCTAAGTATGTGTCACCATTATTGTTTTCTTATGAAGTCCTTCGACAAACGATGATAGTAAATGAATCACACTTTGTTTCCAAGAAAAAAAGATCATTCTTTAGTTATCTGTATGTTATTTCCCCTTTGATTGCTAAAAACAAAAATGCAATATATGCTTTGGAAAAGGAAATGTTATATCTTGGATTTATGCAGGACAACCTTTGGCATTATGATCTTATGTGAATCATCTCAAGTTTAAAGAAGCAAGATGGATTATCAGCCTATGTTCATGAGAAAATACCAAAAGTGGAAAATTTGGCCAACATTGCAACTCTTGCCGATGCTACTATACCGTCAACAACATCTATAGGAATAATAGAAGTAGCCACCCAAAATGGCTCGAGTAATTCAGAAATCCAAATACACGAAGGGGATGTAGATCTTGTGGTTTCTTTTCCCACTACCCTTGCATCCAAAAGAAAATCCTAGTCAGTAGACACCCCAACACTTAATGATGTGATTCCCACAAGTGGACCCCGATTTATCTCTTCTACTGACTTCGAGATGAATGTTTTAAACCTTACAGTTGTCCATCCATGAATTGGGGAGAATCAACAAAGGGTAGGCTCTAGGACCTCATCATTGGCCATTAACTTGGGAAGAGTGTCAGATATGGATGTCATCAACCTGCACCGACAGGCAAGTGAGATTGTGGCCCGAAGATTACTTTATTCCACTGTTGGGTACAGAAAGATGCAAGAAATGTTCAAAAAAGTGTTTGAGCAATTCATTAGGGGAATTTTGAGGTCTAAAAATGGGCCTCCTAAGGAAATTATAAACTAATAGTGGAAATAATAAAATTATATTAGATTACATCATCAAATTTTAGAGCGAAAAAAAAAAAAAAAAAAAAAAAAACTATTTTTTCAACTCGTATTTTCGACTAATCTCCCTATGGGTTTACTCAAATTTCGAGCAAAAACACTCGTTGGATGTAGAATTTGATTCCTCATCCAAGGAGTACCGATGTTTCATACTTTCAATGGACCTTGCTACACGAAAAATGAGTAATACATGAAAAAATGTGATTGCAATCACATTTTTTCATGTATTACTCATTTTTCGTGTAGAAGGGTCCATCGAAAGTTTGCAACATGGGTACTCCTTGGATGAGGAGTTAAATTTTGCATCCAATGAGTGCTTTTGCTTGAAATTTGAGTAAAACCTTAGGGAGATAAGTTGAAAATACGATTTGAAAAAGTAGTTTTATTATTTTTTAATCTTTTTCCTGTTTTACTCCAAAAATGGTGTATCATTCCACATGGTTGACATTATCATCCTGAATCCTATTGGGTCTTATAAAGTTTATTTTGGTTGTACATTTTTCTTAGGAGGCCCATTTTAGACCTCAAAATTCCCCTAATGATAGGTGGCACGCATGGATTTGAAGACAAAGGCTAATCAAATAAGAGAGTTAGAGGACATAGTCGTTCGATAATCCGACCAACCCAAAGATATTCGGCCTATTAAGAAATTATTGGAGGAAAAAGAAAAAGAAATCAAAGCCCGTTAGTCAATCCTTAAAATCCCTGATCATGATCCTCACATCCTGATCTAGGTTTTCAAAAGGAAGACAGAAATTGAACCTCGCCTCGAAGAAATTGAAGTAGCCTTATGACTTGAAGAAGAAGAATGACAGAGAATTCTCAAACATATAGAGCTATTGAAAGCGGAATCTCACGAAAAGGAGGAACATCACCTGAAAAATTTGGAAGAATACAAAACTTCTATCGATCAAGCTATTAATTCCTCCAAAGCATCTGAAACTAAATATTCTACATTATTACACATCAAAATAACCCAGCTAGAGCAAGAACTACAATTGGCCGAAGCAGGGAAGGCAAGAGTTGAATGTAGAGTAGAGAACTTAGTAGGTTGGAAGAATGAAGAGATCGAGTAGATTCAAGCCGCCTTAAAGGATCAACAAAATAGATTTTTAACTTTGCGGGAAGCACTTCAAGTCACTGTAACAGGTAGGAAATTACTAGTGCAAGCCAAGAGATAGATATAGAGGGAGATCTAGTAGAAGATCTCCATAGTCAGAGCTTATGTAGAGATCCTCTCAAATTGCGAAAAGGGCATAATAAAAAGTGTGAATCTGGAAGCAAAGAGAACAACCGCAGCCCTTGATGAAAGACTGAAAGATATCAACTCCCTCATTGACCTCGTCAATACATTAGAAGATGACACTTTGGAAGGACTAGATCTACCTCCCAGAGATCAGTGTATTTTCTCCCTCTGCATGCTAAAGGAGAAACAAGTTGCTATGCAAATAATGCGGGATGAATTCGAGAAGGTTTTTAAAGAGATAAATGATTTCAGGACCGACTGGAATTATCTTAGGAGGTTTGGTGTGCCTTCATTATGGGGAAACAATAATTGGGTGGTATCCTGAGAAAACTTCTGTGATCAACTAAAGAATATAGAAACAGAACTAGGATGTCTAGCTATGTAGGGCAAGGAAGCGGTCTCTTCATATACAATTGTAAATGGTCTCTACAGGGATTTTACCATTATGGCTAGGATCAATAAGATTATACAGAATCTTCCTACTACTTGGTATCAGATCAGATCTCAGTTGGTGGTGGTAATCACCAAATATACGAACATGCCTTGGTTGTCTACCTCGGAGTGGGAAAAATATGCTACGTTGAGGAGTCACTTTAAATGAAATATTGTGATAGAGCAGGTCTCCTTGTTGGCTTAGTGGGCCTTGACCTAGGTTCAGAGTTAGTTGCGCCTAAATAAATCCCTACACTACTAGCCCTTTCGGCATCGATCCGTAGAGTGCGGATCGAAGTCTCACCCGAAGAAGTATTGGGGGATGCTGGAACCAAGTTTCCACACCTAGTGATCAGCGTGATGTCGTTTTATGCCCTAAATCTGCCTTCGTGCAGATCGATAAGCCTTTATGGCTATCGATATAACTCCCTGTAATCAGCCTCTAGACCTCCACGAAGGTCTACAATTGTCTTTCGAGGACCTTGAATAGATTAATCAACTACTTACGTGTATCAAAGATTACTCTTAATCTAGCAATTACTCATATCGGCCTAAGTGTTTGATAACTTTAACATACAACAAGATAATCTTCGCATAAACAATCAACATCAATTGCGTTCATATAACAATATAAATCATGTAAAGCCACGCATCAATACATCATTATTTCATAAACCCATCACAACATAAAGCACATTCATATAAACAGAAGTAAAGATATAAGCATAGGTATTTCTGCAACAATATTCTTTATTAATATTTAGTTCAACTTATAGACTCACACTTCCTTGCGCACTCCGCTGCAAGGATCCGCGCACTCAACTGAGGACTCTACTCTAGGCCTCTGTGCACATAGGTGTAGAGCCTTCCTTCTACTCTAAGATTTCAATGACCTTCCCTCTACTGGCCCATTACATTCATATTTTTCTTCCCTTTTTCTTTTTCTTAGACATTCTAAGATACACTTATTCATACAATCCCATGGTCCGCAGACCATGGGTAGATCCTGAAAAAGCTGACTTGACTTGCATAAAGAAGGATAAAATCCTTTATGACTCTTCAACTATCTACGTGCTCCACGACCACAATTTGTGGAGACTTTACATCTTTATACAACAAAACTTGGGCTTTTTCCCCAAAATTGACCCTAGGGGACCCCATCCCAACAGGGCCCCAACACAAAGATCATGACTCGCTGTTAAGGGACAAATTCCCCTAGGGTCTTTGGGTTGACACCCTAGCAGATCAGAGGTTGTCTATACAGAGAAACACACATTCCATACAACCATAATGCTAATATAAGCAAACTATAAGATAAGGGGCACACCTGGGGGTCCTACGTTTGAGAAGATCCTTCCGGGGTCCAAACCATCTTGGAGTTCCTTTTGCTCCTTCGACCTGCAGAACAATCAATTCAAGAAAGTACAACAATATATGGACTAAACATCATAAAGAAATCATCCTCATAGTTTATTGAAAAGTAGTTAGTTATGCAATTAAACAACCTTTCATATATGAATCATAACATGGATATCATAAACATGAATAAGATTTATATCAGGAACAAAAACAAGTGTTTCTTTTATTATAGACAAATAAAGTGCAGAAAGGAATAATTTCACCTGATTCGTCCTTTCGCAGGTTCCAAGCAGAACCGTCCTCCGGATTCGTCCAATCTCAAGCCTTTAACAAACTCCTTCCATGACTTACTCCATGATATCTCAAGTAGTAGATAGACATCATTACACAAGGAAACAAGGGTTTCCTGTAAATGGGGGAAGTGCAGGAGGCACTAGGATCTTCAGACCTGGTTAGGGAAATCTCAGCATAGTAACCTTTATCTCTATTCTCTCCTCGCTTAGGCCTTCCCATTGAAGCTTTTTTATACTTCTCCCAAAGTAGTTTTTTAGTTGGGAATTCATTGGGAACAGTTGGGCCATGGGCACTAACAGGTGATCAGCAGGTAAAACCCGCGATCTCCACCCGAAATTAAGGAGCTTTAATTTTTTAAGTGTTTCAAGACATATACGCGGGTTGGGTATACATAGACCTGCGTACACATGCGTTTAGATCAGGGCAATGTCACGTATAGGGAATAAAACACTGTTTTTTAAATTTTGGACTAGGTCTGGAAGTAGGGGTTTCCCTGGGCCATGAGTGCAGCATCACAAACCTCCAAGTGAGATTTGGAGCTATAACGGATGCCTCCTAATATATGAGGTCAGAAGGGGTACATGATGGCCGAAATGTATTAAGCAAGTACATGGAAAGGAAATCTGTCAAAAACTGAGAAGGACTTCACCAGAGTTCAGCCTGCCAAGCCACAAAAGGAGATCAGAAAGAAACACTGTCTGAGGCGGGCATACCCATGCTTAGAGAAAGTACAGCATGTCCGCATATCAAGTACAAGCGGATCCACTAAGTATACAAGTATAAAAGACTGGAAAATACATAATGGATCATCTGATCACGATCGAACAAGTACATGTCTGAATATCACATATAAGAATGTCAATGATGCTGAAGAATGAACCGGATCACTGATATCAAAGACTAATCACAAAAGGTGCCAAATGAACATGATGGAATAGGATGGTACTACACTGCAAACTTAGGTGCCAGCATATAGAATGTCACCATGACTGACTGCAACATATAAAGTGGAGTGGTATCAACTAGCAGCAATAGGAGCAACTGTCAAGTGAACCAATGAATGTTGATACAACCTGAGGTCTTCACCGACCGCCGTGGTACATTTCTACACTATGGGAATAAATGATCTGAAGTCGACCATGTGAGAAATCGTTTGATTACCGGTCATTGATGTATATCGTTAACAAATGCGAGACTACTCACCGATAATGATAATGAGTGTCAAGGTACCCAGTACAATCTAACAAGTGTGAATAGATGAGCTGGAGTCGAACACCTATAAGAATCTATCAATCAGGAGACAATGATGGTTTCCCACAGTCGATAGTGAAGGGTCTGCCACTAATGACTGCAAACCCCAAGGTACTGCCAAATGGACTCTAGATCTTTGCCCCAGAGCAATGAGTCGTAGTCGATGGGAAACGATCTGCTAGAAGGAAGGCATTAAGGCATCCTTCATAAATCTAGCACGAGTGTAACTCGTAGGCCACTAATGTGGAAGGAATCAGACGAAAAAGATGTAGTAACCCGACCGAAGTACGTTTCTGGTGTACACAAGATGTGGCTAGCAGACGACAGAAACCATCTGAACCAACCAATAATGACAGCTGACACAGAGGCGAGGTATCCACCAATAGGGTCAAATGGAAACCAAGGTATTGCACGAATCCCAATGTGTGATAATGTAAGCTGATGTCGAACACAAGGGAAACCACTCAGTCAAAGACCCATGATACTGATCGATGCTGAGCACAAGGTGACCTATCAATGATGAAAATAGGGCGAGGGTGCAGCTCTAAGCCTGTCCTCAGAGCAAGATGTCGTCGTCGATAAGGACAATACCCGCCAACAAGAAGTCAATGGAGACCTTCTCAAACCGGCATGAGTAAAGGACCAATATAGCTGATGTGACGATAGACATGATACTGACAACCAGGGATGGCTGACTGAAAAATGAGTCAAGAGACACCGCAGAGAGGCCGACCCAGGCTAACTTCCCTTGAACAACAGCACGACTCAATGTGACTATATGGCAGCATATGATGACTCTGTATAAGTTCGTCATGTAGGAGGCATGAACGAACCCTCCATATGATTGGAAGAGATAATCAATCAGGGGAGAACTGACTCAATAACAAGGTTAAGGCATACCTAAGTCAAACTAAATCCCACCCAAATGGAGGAGGCTTTGTTTTTGAGTGCTTTGTTCAAGGGCGACACAACTGGCTCTAGCTGCCAACAATAAATGGAAATATTGTCCCGTTCCCGCTCTTTTTTGGAATATATAATTTTTTTTTGTCTTTTTCTTTTAAGCTGGAAAAAGAATAAAAGAATGCTATAGTACAGTGGAAAGAACGAGTGTCGGTGAAATAGATGATCTAGTTCCTGGGATTGGAACGTTCCTATGCTCACTGCAGGGAGGTGAAAACTGGTCAATGACACTCAAAGGTTTGTTCCTTCCATGGGTCAAGGTGTGTCAAGTTGCAGAAGCTAAAGGTATGCAAGTTTGATTTTGCAGTCGTCATGGTAAAAATTGGCTTAAACACGAGTCCAAGTGAAGTTGGCTAAAGGCCAAAAGGTGCAAATGATCAAAGGGCAATGCAGTAGTACAACTCAACACAAAGGAGCCTCTAGGGTATAAGGCCAGAACAAAAGCGAAGAAGCAAAGAGGAATGAGTCTTCATCGCATAAGTCATGGTAGAACTACAAAGGACTCCCGAGCCTACTCAAATCAGAGCAGCATGGGCAACAAATGTCAGTGAGGTGCTAACTATGATGCCCATGTAAAGGATGGCTTCTACCATCGTGTCATGATTTAAAGAATCGGCGAGTGAAGATGGTTTACGAACCAAAACACGATGGGATCGACCCTATGGAAAATGTATCGACAGATGGAGGCTAGTATGCATGATGCAACAGAAAAAATGGCTTCCCTAACCTATATGCCAGTGAGAAAACGATACCTGCCATGACGGGTCAACAGTCTTGGAACCATCTCGAAACCATCGAAAAAACATCCAAAATGTCCTGAAAATCAAACCATTCTCGACATTCTAAGCTCCCAAGTTAAAAGTTACATGAGGCCAAACAAAATAAAATTTTGAAAAAATTTTGCATTTTTAAAACCTATAAAAGAGTTTTTGGACTCACCATTTTCACCATTTGAGTTTGAGAGAAAAAAAGTGGAGCAAAAGAAGCAACTTTTCCATACGCCAAATTCAACCGTTCAAATTCTTCCAAAATCCCCAGGTAACTCTTATACTTGACTTGCAATCAATTGTGACTAGTTTTAGAATTTTTAATTTATGTTTTACCGTTGAATTTTTTGTCAAAAATTTCACCACGGCGTATACACGGGGTGGAAATATGAAACCCGCATACACGAGGGCCCTACATGCGACTGTGTGCAAATGGACCCACGTATATGCCGCAAACATTTCAAACAAAAAAACTAACTGTCTAAAATCATTGTTTCTTCAAGATGCCAGTCACTTGGCGAGAAAGAGAGCATACCGCAGTGGATGATGAGGTCATGAACGATCCCAATGCTTTGGATGCCTTACGGGGATGTGGTTTGCTAAAATTCTTCAAATTGCCAAATATGAAAGCCAACACACGTCTGCTTGAGTTACTAGAGTATCGATGATGATTCGTTTATGATTGACTAGATGCCACTCAGGATAGAAGTGGACAACATTTATTTCATCATAGGCCTTTCCTGAAGGGGAGAGGTAGTACATTCCAGGGGCAGGACACGAGGCAGTCTCTCGATCGAGGACTATGTACATATATATTTCCTGGGACATCCAAAAAAGGTTGGAAGTCAGATTTCAATCACACATGTGGAGAGTCTATCGCTGAGGATAATCCTGTTCACCATAGCTAGAGTGAACGGATCAGCTTCTCTGCACCAGGCATCACGGCTAACCATGAGCTTGGCGGTACACTGTCTGACCACTGTGTTTGATTGGTGTACTCCTCTTCTGGCCAACTTGAAAAGCCAGCTCACTTTCATCAAGAGAGAGCAGACCAAAAACTTTGGATATGGGACTATTTTGTGTTCTTTATTTTTTGAGAGGGTCCCTGCACTCCGCCCTAGAGTAGCAGTTTCCATCAGCACCCCACGAGATCCACGCATGGGCAGGTGGGCTGACTTGATGAAACGTCTAGGAGGTGGGGACGTCCCACAGACTGCATTTGACGATGACTTCTTTTCCTGGTGGGATCAGTAGATCATCACCATAGATGACTACCCTTATGCTGGGTTGGATTTCCGAGGAGATCCTGATCTAGTATTACCACCGACCGCAGCATGGGGCGACATTGGTAAGTGTTTTTCGATTTTATAATTTTTTTTGATTTTTCAAATATAATGATGAATTTTGAAAAATATTTTTGATAGGATTCAAATGACTAATATGATGATCATGTTCCAGATATTGGGCCAGTACAACCAGATGATTTCCCACGGCATAGACGTCGCGGCCGAGGGGCTGAAGAGGCAGCTGTAGGCACAGAGCGACTACTTCACACCGTCCAACAACACTTGGTGAGACTCACTCACGGAGTACTGATGGCGACGATAGAGGATCTTCCTGAGGATATGCAACGTCATGTGGTTGGCATGCCACGTGACTGGGTCCGCACTTTTAGGCGTGTGGCCAATGCGATAGCTACCTACTTAGCCGCTCATCCTGAGCCGGGGCATTAGATATACTAGACATGATTATGGGCATTTGAGTCCCAATTTTGTATATTATTTTTGGACAGACTTATGTACACTCGAGATGTTTTACGATATATATATACAGTTTGACTTTTTGATGCTTGATTTTATTGTGATGAATGATTAATGTGCCA
This sequence comes from Pinus tabuliformis, assembly GCA_031772625.1. Lineage (NCBI taxonomy): Eukaryota > Viridiplantae > Streptophyta > Pinopsida > Pinales > Pinaceae > Pinus > Pinus tabuliformis. The sequence continues at coordinate 816,248,474 of CM062810.1, forward strand.
GTCTAATGCTTGATTATCGATAGAATCAGCTAACCAATTATGAGATCTTGGAATGTGCAAATAATTAATATAAGTAAATGATCTTTGTAACAACCTCACCCTTAAATACTGGCGATATAAACATGGATCCCTTACCCGATAAATGTTACTCAATTGTGACACTATCAATTGTGAATCAAGATAAACTACTAACGAGTCGATTCCGTGAGAAATTGCCTCAGATAGTAAATTAATGATGGCAGTATACTCAGCCACATTATTTGAAGCGGGACCAATGCATACTCCCCTTGATACCATCAACTGACCAGTTGGATAATAGAGTACCCAAGTTGCGGAAGCGAGGTTCCGAGTGTGCCGACTAGCACCATTGGCGAATCCGAAATAGACCAAGTCATCCATCAACACCTACCATAGCAGACCAAAAAGTGTTGATATCAAAAACTCTCGATGAGATATGTACAAATATACATAATGTACAAAGAAGCCATTGCCTAGTTACTACTTAAGCAAAGTACTTCTTGAGGTAGAGCCCGTTTCGGGGCTCCGCCAACTTGTTTCCTTCAAAATCGATTAACTCATACGACCCTTTTTCTAAAACTCGTTTAATAATGAAGGGACCATACCACATAGGCTTAAACTTGCCTGCCCCCAAGGTGTCCTTATCTTGGTCATAGACCAAGACAAGGTCACCTTCAGAAAAGACTCGAGGATGGACAACTTTATCATACTGCATTTTAACCCTTTTCTTATGAGCCTCATTCATCGTGGCGACATCTCGATGCTGCTCATCAAGATGTCCAAATGAAGGAGGCACTCTTTAAGACTAGAAGTCTCTGGAAGGAGCTCAACAGCTAATTTAAGAGATGGAATTTCACATTCGATAGGAAAGATAGATTCCATCCCATAAACTAACTAAAAAAGTGTAAAACCAATAGCAGTCTTCACGGAGGTTCGGTATGCCCAAAGAGCCGGATACAACATAAGATGCCAATTGGATCGATTTTTGTAGATTGTCCGTTGCAAGATCATCTTAAGAGTTTTGTTGACTGCCTCGACCTGTCCATTGGCCTGAGGATAATAAGGAGACGAATGTTCCTGTCAGAAACCCAATTTAAGAGCCAATTCAGACATTAGTTGATTCTGGAAATGACTGCCATGGTCAGTGACAATCTCTCTCGGGATACCGAATCTTGAGATAATCTGATTAAAAAGGAACAATGTTGCTGTTTCACTATCATTTTTATAAGTGGGCATGGCCTCGGCCCACTTCGTAAAGTAGTCTATAGCCACGATAATGTACTTGTGATTCGCCGCTGAAGGCGGATTACAAGTTGTAAAATCGATACCCCACTTAGTAAAAGGACCGACAGTGACAACGGGAAAAAGAGGAGCTGGATGTGCGCGCATCTTTCGAGTATAGATTTGACAGGGGTGACAACGTTTGATCGCTTCAACATAGTCTTTGAAGAGAGAAGGCCAAAAATAGCCGGCACGTAAGATACGCTGGGCTGTAGCAAGCCCTGATAGATGACCACCACAAGCTCCATTGTGGCAGTCATTGAGCACTGACTCTGCTTCCTCTAAGGTTAAACAGCGCCGAAGGATTGAATCAACCCCTCGACGATATAATGTATCACCTATGATAACATAGTTCTTGGCTAGGTGATGTAATTTCCGGCGTTCATCCTTAGAGAAAGTAGAGGGAAACTTCGAATTCTGGAGATAGACAATGATATCTCCATACGAAGGGTCAAGTGAAGAGATGAGGAATAAATATTCGTCGGGAAAACTTTCCTCATAAATAGTATCCTCTCCACAAGGTAGCTCGGAAATTAGCTCGGCGAAAACCATGGATTTCTTAGACTTGGCGGACAAGAACTCGAGATCAAATTCTTGTAAAATAACTATCCATCAATTATATTTCCCCCAATCACTCGCCTACTGAGGACAAATTGAAATGGATTGACCCCCGCTAAGACAAAAGTTTTGCGTAGCAAGATATAATGACGGAGCCGTTGGACAACATGGACAACTTAGATATAGGATCCACCCCCTCGGTGTCTATGTCCTCCGCGCCCTCTTCAGCCTCTAAATCCACCACTTTGCCCTTATCCCTTGTGGACGGTTTGTCTTTCTTCTGGCCCTATGTAGCAGCATGCTTCCTCAATGACTCGCACATCGGCATGGGCTTCTTCTGCTTGTCCTTCTTAGGTTTGGGCACTTCTGTCACTGGTGTAGGCTTTGGCCTAGGTGACCTCGGCACTGTAAGCATAGCAGCTAGAGCCTCCCTGCTCATTACCTTTGGAGTAGCTCCCTTAGAGGTGACAACTCCTCCAGTACTAACAGTCTCTCTTGGTCTAGAAATCGTGCTAAGAATAAACCACTGGGTATCCTCGAGTAACTTATCAAATATAGAACTAGCAACTAAATCAGCGAAAATTTGAGGATTCATAAATAATCGACAACTCAACACAGAAATTCTAAGGATGAAAAGTGTTTTTCGTTGGATGACAACACATAATTTATAGGTGAATTCAAATTCAAATTCGATTGTTCCCCCCAAAATCCGTCCATAAATACTGAATTGGCAGTAGTTTCCAAATATTTCACTCTTAAATTCAAACTTAAATGCCACCCCCCGCTCCTCTTAACCATCTCCTCATTTTCAAATCATGAAAAGTGACTGTAACAGTCACATTTTGGCTGTGTTGCAAGGTCTCTCCCCCTATAGCGCAGCTCCCTTCACACTTCTTCTGAAACTGTGACATCATCCTATTTCACGCAACCCCCCTGTCATGTAGCTCTACAACCCGAGCAGTGTAGTTTATAGTCTTGGGCCTCCTTGCAATTGCTTGGAGTGCTAAGACTGTGCTACCGTCATGTAGTCATTGGGCCATATCCCCAGTGTATGACTTCAATCGGCTTCCATTTACCCTCCCGGAAATGGATTTCCATTCAGCTTCGCGAGCTGAACTACTCAACCATCTGTAATCTCTTTGATAACATATGGCCCCAGCTAGTGGATCTGAAATTTTCCTGGAAACTTATCAAACTTACTGTCATATAATAAAACCAAATCATTTACCTTGAAGGCGCGCAATTTGATGTGCCAATCGTGCCAATATTTTTCGCGTTCCGTCTGAACCTGCTGATGGAATCCAGCCAAAAATCTATCTTCCTTCAGCTCCCTTAGTTGCACAAGCCTTTCTTCTAAGGCTCCGTGGTCCACCATTCCTGTGAAAGCCGCGACGTGTAGACTAGGCACATAGGCATGACAACTTCCACGCCATAGACCAACCTAAAAGGTGTCTGACCAGTAAGCTTTTTACAAGTAGTTTTGTAAGCCCATAACACTGCTAGTACGTGCACGTCCCAATCATTGCGCTACATCTTGCAAACCTTCGTCAGCACATTTTACAATATCTTTTTAAAAGCCTCAACTGTTCCATTGGCCTGAAGATGACATGGTCTTGGGCTTCAAAATGTCATACAAATATCACTCATTACCATACATTTTTCACCTATGCTTCCATTATATCACTCATTATTCACTACCATGCAACTTCATTTTCCCTATTGTTCATCATTAATGGGTCTCATTTATATCTTCCAAATATTATTTATTTTCAAGCATTTTTAAGAGAAATTCTTGATTAAATATTAGAAAATAATATATTTTACTTCATATATGGAAAGTGGATTGTTTTTGTGACATGTGTAGGTACAAAGGAAGCTTCCAAGACACCTTTATGTGGGCTTGAATGATCAAATTCGAATTTAATAAGATAAGCCTCATGGAGAAGATCATGATCTCATGGAGAAGGTCAAGGACAAAAGGGGGTTATGTGTCTAGATGGTTGAGAGATGTATGGAACTAAATAGAGATTAGTGGATCATAATTATGAGTTTGTTATCTCATCCCATTTTATAAATAGGAGTACAATCTCCTTCATTTGTAATCTTAGAGTTCCATTTGTAATCTTAAAGTTGGTTTGTACATCATGATGGAGATTTTGAAATAAAGAATCATACTTTGATTTTGTTGCTCCTACATTTGAGTCTCCTTTGAAGTGTTGTGCTTGTGGAGTTATGGAGGGCCCCCATGGCCTCACTTGCATGCTTATTTTAGGTATAATTTAATTTATGTTTTTATTTCATTTCAGCTTTTAAGTTCTTGTTAGATATTCTAATTGTTGGAAGAGATCTTAAAAATTCATGTGTTCTTGTAAGGGAACCTTAAGACCTCCGTTAAATTAGGAATCTCTCTAGTTTGTTTAGTTTTTGGAAGAAATCTTAAAATTCATGTGTTCTTGTAAGGGAACCATAAGATCTCCGACAAATTAGGAATCTCTCTAGTTTGTTTAGTTATTGGAAGAGATCTTGTCGAATGTGTTCTTGTAAGAGAACCAATAGATCTCAGACATATTAGAAATCTTTCTAGACCTATAGGTGGTACTTCCAAGTTTACCTTCAAGGGTTGACATTAATTGAACTCTAATTTGCATTTGCATTTTAGACCAAACACATGGCGTAATATTCTGATGGTAAACCTAGAACTCATCTGTTAGTGCGATGATCGTTTCATTAAGAAAATGTGTACAGAAATCACTCATCAGTACCTTTGGGCAACCAAACCTGGTCAACACATATTCAAATAGAATTTTTTCTGTTGTTTCCCCTGTACAATCCTTCACAGGCTATGCCTCCGCCCATTTGGTCAAATATTTGGTCGCGGTAATGATATACTGCGCACCTGTCTTCTTGCCTAGATGTTGAATTGGTCCTACAAATCAAATTGCCCATTTCTCAAATGGATGCAATCACACCTACGGATTCAAAGGCAGCTCATCCCTCTGCGATGGTCTTCCCATTCTCTGACATGCATTGCATGCCCTACAATAGGCTTTAGAATCCTTATGTAGCGTCGACCACCACAGCCCAGTGCGCAAAGTCTTCTACATTGTTTCTTTCCCCGTGTAATTGCCTCCCGCGGCTCCTTCATGAGCTTCAACGAGGATACTGGTTCGTTCAAAATCAAGCGCATGGCATCAAATTATATCATCTGATCCCATCTTATACAAATGGCCTGCGATCACAAAGAAATCTTGTGGTCAAGAAATGGATAATATCCGCGAAGTGATTATCTGCTATGCGCACTGCGAAGAGCTGCGCATCAGGCAACCCTTCCTCCAAATTAGTAGGCTCCTGTCCTATTTCAATGTGCAACAGATGGTTTGGCCCTACATTCAATCTTCTTGGCTTCACAATTACTTCAAAATCATATTCTTGAAACAACAATAGCCACTGGCATATTTTCCCCCCCAACACAGGCTTATTAACTAGATATTGTAATGTAGAATAGTCTGTGTACATCTTGAAATGTCTGCCAAGCAGGTAATGTCTGATTTTCTGGAGTGTGTATACCATAGACAACCCTTTGAATTTTGTTGTCGAATAATTATTTTCAGCCTTTGACAACTTCCTGCTTGCAAACGCCATAGGGTGGTCTAGGTCTCCTTCACCAGCCTGTGTTAGCACTGCTCTTAGCGCAATATAAGAGGCATCCACATGAACATGAAATTCCTTCTTCCAATCCGGGAAGAATAGGATCAGCACGGTGACCATTTTCTCCTTCAGTACAGCCAGGCTGCACTGACATTCTTCATCCCAATAGAATGTAGTGTCCTTCTTCAGTAGCTTTTCCACAGGCACGATAATCTGAGCATAACTTTTGATGAAATTCCAATAATACCCAGTGTGGCCCCAATGTTGTGTGCAACTGTTTAACACTTCTTGGTGCATCCAAATTAATTATTACCGTGATCTTAGCAGGGTCCACCATAAGTCCTTGCCTGCATACCACATGACCCAACAAGATTCTGAAAGGGACACAGAACAAGCATTTCTTCAGGTTTAGCCCAATATGATACCTTCGACATGTATCGATCATCAAGCACAAGCTAGCTACATGGCACTTTATTAGCCCAAACACTGTCCAATCATCAAAATATACCTCCAAGAACTTGTGAATGAATTCTTTGAATGCTACGATGACTACGAGCGAGAAGATCACCGACTTGAATCAATTGTAAAGGATCCTGCGGTATTCTGAAGATTTCTACCTTAACCTCCTGTAGCGCTTCGTCGATGCTTTTGAACCCATCCTCAAAGCTAAAGGTCATCAAAAATCCTTCTCTTAAGATGTCCCACTCCACGGTACCATGGCGAAGCTCTATTTCTAAGTATCAATTCATAGGAATGATGTCCAAAGTGTGAGAGAAAATATGCACCCACTCTGGCTGTGGCTCCGTTCCATAGACCTTAGTCCATTTTGCTAAATGATCGCGCGGATCATTTCTTCCATCATATTTTTCAGCTAGCCAAAATTTCGGGCGACCAAACCGCAATCTCATCATTCTTCTGTAGTCGCGCCATTCATCAAAACTATCTTTATGTGTACCCCACCACCGTGCAGGCGTAGCGCACAACACCAAATCTAGTGCTTGGAAGCGATGCTTCTCCAATACTTCCCTTTCAAATGCATCCAAAAATTTATCTACATCAGTCAAACCGTCATAAGGTAAATTTCTTACCTCTGATGACACATAGCGCAACGATTTAGTCATCATATTATAGCGCAGTGTAGATACTTTGTGCAACCTATTCTAAAGGCTTCATGCCTAGAGGCTGAATCGGTCCTACAAATTCAATTGCCCATTTATCAAATGGATGCAATCACACCTACGGATTCAAAGGCAGCTCATCCCTCTGCGATGGTCTTCCCATTCTCTGACATGCATTGCATGCCCTACAATAGGCTTTAGAATCCTTATGTAGTGTCGACCACCACAGCCCAGCGTGCAAAGTCTTCTGCATTGTTTCTTTCCCTGTGTGATGCCCTCCTGCGGCTCCTCCATGAGCTTCAACAAGGATACTGGTTCGTTCAAAATCAAGCGCATGGCGTCGAAGTATATCATTCAATCCCATCTTATACAAATGGCCTGTGATCATAGAGAAATCTTGTGTTCAAGAAATGGATAATATCCGCGAAGTGATTATCTGCTACGCGCACCGCGAAGAGCTGAGCATCAAGCAACCCTTCCTCCAAATTAGTAGGCTCCTCTCCTATTTCAATGTACGACAGATGGTCTGGCCCTACATTCAATCTTCTTGGCTTCACAATTACTTCAAAATCATATTCTTGAAACAACAATAGCCACTGGCATATTTCCCCCCCAACACAGGCTTATTAACTAGTTATTTTAATGTAGAATGGTCTGTGTACATCTTGAAATGTCTGCCTAATAGGTAATGTCTGAATTTCTAGAGTGCGTATACCATAGACAACCCTTTCAATTTTGTTGTCGAATAATTATTTTCAGCCTTTGACAACTTCCTGCTTGCAAACGCTATAGGGTGGTCCAGGTCTCCTTCACCGGCCTGTGTTAGCATTGCTCCTAGCGCAATATAAGAGGAATCCACATGAACATGGAATTCCTTCTTCCAATCCGGGAAGACTAGGATCAACACGGTGACCATTTTCTCCTTCAATACAGCCAGGCTGCACTGAAATTCTTCATTCCAACAGAATGTAGCGTCCTTCTTCAGTAGCTTTTCCATAGGCGCGATAATCTGAGCATAACTTTTGATGAACTTCCAATAGTACCCAGTGTGGCCCAGTGTTGCGCGCAACTGTTTAACACTTCTTGGTGCATCCAAATTAATTATTACTGTGATCTTAGTAGGGTCCACCATAAGTCCTTGCCTGCATACCACATGACCCAACAAGATTCTGAAAGGGACACAGAACAAGCATTTCTTCAGGTTTAGCCCAATATGATACCTTCAACATGTATCCAACATCAATCACAAGCTAGATACATGGCACTTTACTAGCTAAAACACTGTCCAATCATCAAAATATACATCCAAGAACTTGTGAATGAATTCTTTGAATGCTACGATGACTACGAGCGAGAAGATCGTCGATGCATTCTTAAGTCCAAAAGGCATCAGTGTATACTAGAAACATCCCCACTCTGTTGTGAAGGTGATCTTACTCCTGCCTTCTGGCACGATCCTTATCTGATGGTATCTAGAGAACCCATCAATGAATGAATAGGCCTTCTTCCCCCCAACATTATCTACTACCTCATCTGTTAAAGGCATTGGGAAAGGATCATGATTGCAAGCATCGTTAAGCTTCCTGAGATCTACGCAAATCCTTATTTCATCCTTCTGCTTCTTTTCTTGCACGACCATTGGACTCACCCAATCAGATTCCTCCACTGGTTCATTAATAACCCCTGCAAGCATCTTATCCGACTCCAAGTGGACCTTTTCCTTGTATTTGGGATTAAGGCGATATGGCCTTTACTTAACAGGTTTTGCGTCTGGTTTTAAAGTTATTTTCATCACTCCCAAATTGCCTATGATTCCTTTTAAGTTTGAAAATTTGGTAGTAAATAAGTCCTGATATTCGCGGAGAAACTCAGCGACTTTATATACTGATGCATCATCATAGTAATTGCCAATCTTTGCAAACTTCGGCTTCGCCTCTGTGCCAATGTTCACTTGTCTAGTCTTCAATGGTGTAGTGAAGTATGGATTTTCTATCTGTTCTCCCTCAACTTCGGGGTGGCCTTCAGCCTCTGGGATTTTAATATTCCTTGGATCCTCATCATCTTCTTCAGCAATCACATTATATCACTCCAGCACATGACGCAACTGGTTGCTCCAATCCAGTTGAATCAATTCTAAAGGATCCTACGGTATTCTGAAGATTGCTACCTTAACCTCCTGTAGTGCTTCGTCAATGCTTTCGAACCCATCCTCAAAGCTAAAGGTCATCAAAAATCCTTCTCTTAAGATGTCCCACTCCATGGTACCATGGCGAAGCTCTGTTTCCAGGTACCAATTCATAGGAATGATGTCCAAAGTGTGAGAGAAAATATGCACCCACTCTGGCTGTGGCTCTATTCCATAGACCTTAGTCCATTTTGCTAAATGATCGCGCGGATCATTTCTTCGATCATATTTTTCAGTTAGCCGAACTTTCAGGTGACCAAACCGCAATCTCATCATTCTTCTGTAGTCGCGCCATTCATCAAAACTGTCTGTATGCGTACCCCACCACCGTGTAGGCGTAGCGCACAACACCATTTCTAGTGCTTGGAAGCGATGCTTCTCCAGTACTTCCCTTTCAAATGAATCCAAAAATTTATCTACATCAATCAAACCGTCATAAGGTAAATTTCTTACCTCTGATGACACATAGCGCAATGATTTAGTCATCATATTATAGCTCAGTGTAGATACTTTATGCAACCTATTTTAAAGGCTTCTTTCTTAGAGGCTGAATCGGTCCTACAAATTCAATTGCCCATTTCTCAAATGGATAAAATCACACCTACATATTCAAAGGCAACTCATCCCTCTACGATGGTCTTCCCATTCTCTGACATGCATTGCATGCCCTACAATAGGCTTTAGAATCCTTATGTAGCGTCGACCACCACAGCCCAGCGCACAAAGTCTTTTGCATTGTTCCTTTCCCCTTGTAATGCCCTCTCGCGGCTCCTCCATGAGCTTCAACGAGGATACTGGTTCGTTCAAAATCAAGCGCATGGCATCACAGTATATCATCCGATCCCATCTTAGACAAATGGCCTGCGATCACAGAGAAATCTTGTGGTCAAGAAATGGATAATATCTGCGAAGTGATTATCTGCTACACGCACCGCGAAGAGCTGCGCATCAAGCAACCCTTCCTCCAAATTACTAGGCTCCTCTCCTATTTCAATGTGCGACAGATGGTTTCGCCCTACATTCAATCTTTTTGGCTTCACAATTACTTCAAAATCATATTCTTGAAACAAAAACAACCATCGGCATATTTTCCCCCCAACATAGGCTTATTAACCAGATATTTTAATGCAAAATGGTCTGTGTACATCTTGAAATGTCTACCTAACAGGTAATGTTTGAATTTTTGGAGTGCGTATACCATAGACAACCCTTCGCATTTTGTTGTCAAATATTATTTTCAGCCTTTGACAACTTCCTGCTTGCAAACGCTATAGGGTGGTCCAGGCCTCCTTCACCGGCCTGTGTTAGCACTGCTCCTAGCGCAATATAAGAGGCATCCACATCAACATGAAATTCCTTCTTCCAATCCGGGAAGACTAGGATCAACACGGTGACCATTTTCCCCTTCAATACAGCTAGGTTGCACTGACATTCTTCATCCCAACAGAATGTAGCATCCTTCTTCAGTAGCTTTTCCATAGGCGTGATAATCTGAGCATAACTTTTGATGAACTTCCAATAGTACCCAGTGTGGCCCCAGTTTTGCGCGCAACTGTATAACACTTCTTGGTGCATCCAAATTAATTATTACCGCGATCTTAGCAAGGTCCACCATAAGTCCTTGCCTACATACCACATGACCCAAAAAGATTCTGAAAGGGACATATAACAAGCATTTCTTCAGGTTTAGCCCAATATGATACCTTCGACATGTATCCAACATCAAGCACAAGCTAGATACATGGCACTTTACTAGCCAAAACACTGTCCAATCATCAAAATATACCTCCAAGAACTTGTGAATGAATTCTTTGAATGCTACGATGACTACGAGTGAGAATATTGTTGATGCATTCTTAAGTCCAAAAGGCATCACTGTATACCGGAAACATCCCCACCCTCTCGTGAAGGTGATCTTACTCCTGCCTTCTGGAACGATCCTTATCTGATGGTATCTAAAGAAACCATCAATGAATGAATAGGCCTTCTGATGAGCCCCAAATTTTGGTAACAATTTGGGCTCATTTGGCCTACTTACCTTGCTCAACCCTTCATTTTTTATCACTTATGCATCATTTCTTGGTATATTCGTGTTATTTGTAGGAATAAGGGCAGTCATTATGCCTATGTGGCTAATACATGATGATTTCAGGTTTTTTGGCATTAAATGGAGCAAAGACCACGCAAATGGAGACAAGGAGACAGCCAAGGTGGCATTGCGGGTTTATAGGGAGGTTGTCCACAGCCTTGAATGACCTCCCTCGTGATCTCCACCCCAACTTCGAGCTCCAACAGCTATTACCACCGAGCTAGAAGGCAGCCAACGGATTCTACAGGAACAACAGTTTTCTTTCAGTTGGACAGCCAAGCTCCACTAATTGAGGAGGCCAGCTTGGCCCTCATCATGTATAAATATTAAGGCTATAGCCTTCGTGGAGACGCTTGAACTTTTGTTGTAGATTTTGGATTATGAGCTGTAGCTCTGTTTTTGCTCTTTGTAAGCCAATTTTGGCATGTTGTTAGACTCATGATTATGATCTTTTAATAAAAGGCAGGCAGATTTGGATTCGATTCTGAGTTCTTAAGGGAGCTATAGCTCTCAGGTTAGGGCCCAACCTGAGAGTAATAGACCTCCTTCTTTTTGTATTGTTACTTGTCTTTCTTTTATCATTGCATTTCTTTCCTTTACATGCACTTGAAAAATACAGTTTGCTGAGTTGACTGTTTCGGTTTGGTTATGTAGGTTAGCTTCATGAATGCAGTTGTTTCAGTAGTTCAGGATTAGCGTAGGGAGATTGAAGTTACGTTGAGTTCAAAAAAGGTTGAACGCATGCTCACTTTCACCTCTGCTTGGGGACCGGAAGTGTAGACCGTGCCAACTGCCAAAAACACTGTTTTAACATATGCATGCAAGTATTGATGTAATGTTTTCGATTGAAGAATTGTCCATGCGATTTTATCTTGAGTAATGACTCTTTGGTTCAGCATCATGCACGAATTCCCTTCAACTTACATTGCTGCATTTTGATTCCTAATAAAACAGTTAGAATAGGTTGGTGAACTTTCGTTTACATGCAAGATAAGGGTGATTTGTTTCATTTACACTACGCAGCACCACTTCATCGTGTTCTTATTCTCCTAAACCGTGCCTAAGCCACCTACGCATCCTCTGTTCAGCTCATTTGCCTTCCAATCCTTCTACTGTCCACGTTGCTCAAACTTTTTGACCTTCCACTACTCTACCCTTCTATCGATCAACCAGCTTTACTCACGCCTTCCCCATCTCATCTCTCTGTCCATAGGTCATCTCACGCTCCTCTTTCACCTCACCCATCCATCCATATAGCTCCTTCACTCCTCCATCACCCAAAACTCCGACTGTAGGACATCCTGTAGAAGTTAGCAGACTTCCTGTAGAAATCCCGAGTTTCCTGTAGGATCCCCTGCAGACATCCTGTAGAAGCCTGCAAACACGGTTGCCAAGCACCTGAACGTTGTGGACTTCTATGGAATGATGTGAAGGATCCCCTGGAACCTCTCAGAATCCCCCTGACCTTTCCCAAGCCTTCCTTTCCTTTTAACTACACCTGCACAGTCAAGACCCAGTAAGAAGCCCAATCACAATAACTCCACCCACTTGAGAAAAAATACAAAAACATGTTCTCTTCAATGGAAGTAGTTTAAATTCATGCATTTCATCCCACTAGAAGTAATGGCATCATTTCTAGAAGTTGCATTCCCACCATTGCATCATAAGGATTAAGCTAGTCAGATTAGGGTTTACTAGGGTTTCCATGTTTGGTTGGCTTTCAGTTCATTCTTGCAAAGTAGGTTAATTTCCTTTGAGATAGCCTTCGTTCATCATTTAGAAAGCTTCTTCTGAGAACATATAGAAGTTGGCTTGAGCCCTAGCGGACTTATGCCAGCTGACCAAGTGACAGCTGCGACAAGAGCTAGTACTTGTGCATACAGCACCGTCGCTTCCAAGTTTGTTACGAACTACAGGGTTGATAAAATTAGAGAAGGAAGCTCCAGGAGTTGTAGCATTATTGCTACAATACTGGAGCCCACCATCTTTTTGGCGCCGTTGCCGGGGAAGCGTCAGAGTATTAGTAATTGTTGCTTTTCTTCTATTTTCCTACTCTCGCCTTCTGCCAAGTAGTTTATTTCATTTCCATTCTGCAAAAGTAGCATAGACATTTCCTGCTTTCATAGATTAGCATTTCAATTCCGCAATTTCAATTTTGCAAGCATAGATTAGCCTTTCAATTCTGCAAGCGTAGACTAGCATTTCCATTCCTGCAATTCCATTTGAGCAAAGTAGATTAGTCCTTCCCTGCTTTCATTTCAATTCTGCATTTTTTATTTCAGCAAGATAGTTAGTTGTAGATCAATCTGTTTCAGTTTTGCAGGTACCAAAGAAAAAAACAAAAGCAATCAAAAAGTCTTTCCATTTCATGCCTCGTAGGAACCGAGATAAAACAGGCAAATTCCTACCCAACACCCCCACCACATCACTGAGTCACCCTTCTCTCTTCTTCGGTGACAGTGATCCAGAAGAACCTATAGGTGAACCTCCTGAGATATACGAAGATCCTATAGCAGAAGAAGAATTAGAGACCATCCCATCTGAAGCTATGGCTGACAATAGAAGAGAAGATGAGAGAATATAAGGTGCCTTCCCCATCCGAGAAACCAATGGAGACATGAAAATGAAAAACATTAGTCCCTCCGCTCTATCTCACTTCCATGGACTGACTACTGAAGATCCTGATACCTTCCTGTTTGAGTTTGTTGTCCTTTGTAGAACCTATGACTATACTGAAGATGAGCAGAAGCTGAAACTCTTCCCTTCCACTCTTAAGGATGCAGCATTACGCTGGTTCATGGGCTTACCTGGGAATAGTATCACCACTTGGGCTCAGATGCAGCAAGCTTTTAATACCAAGTACCGGGACTACTGTAGGTCCAAGGAAACCAAGGGAGAAATCTTTCGGATGACCATGGGAAATGATGAGTCCTTAGAGGATTATGAGGAGAGGTTCCAACTTAGCTATAAGCGGGCCAGGTGCACACTTGACCCTGAATCCCTCAAGTTGGTCCTGCTCCGAGGAGTCCCTGAAGACCTTTTAGATACCCTTCACATGTTAGCTGGGGGAGATATTTACCAGCTGCCTTATGAGGACATCAAGACTGTGTTCAGGAACCACTCTAGGGCAGCCTGGAAGCGAGGTAGAGGAAACCCTCTCTCAGCTGGTATTCCTTTCTCCAAGCATGAGTTTGCAAATCAATTAGAAGATCTTAAGAGTGAGGTGAGACAGACCATTGCCATGCAACTGGACACATTCAGGATCCAGCAGAAGAAGGAAGAAGCTGAGAGGGCCTTGGCTATCTTCTGCCCTAGATGTACAAGGAGACACCCTAAGAACGAATGCCCATTGCATTCGGTTGAAGTGTGCTTCGTTTGTGAGGAGGACCATCCCACAAATCAATGCCCAACCTTACCTGGATTTAAAGTTATGTACCAAGGGACAGAAGCTCCCACTGAGCCTCTCTATTTCCTCAACCAAAGGAGGCCACAAGGACCTAGACCTTACCAGCAGGGGATGCAAGGGGCACCTCAAGCTTATTACAGCCCCAACCAATCGACTCCTATGCCTTCCTGGGGTCCCACTGCTCATCCTTCCTGGTCTATGCCTCCTCCATGGTCTTATCCACCTCAGTACCCTACTCAACCCACTACTCATTCATATCATTCACATGCCCAGTCACAGCCTCAGTGGAATGCACCTCAGTCGGGGTGGAGGCCCCAGTACAACACTCCTCCCGCCATTTTGCCTCCACCACCAGTTCAACCTCAACCATTACCTCCTGCTCCTCCAAGGCAACCTCAAATGCCTGCTCAACCGAACCCGAACCCCAACAATAGACAGACCCAGCAGGTATACACTGGGGAAACATCATGCCCTACCTATGCTGTGGAGATCCAGGAGATCAATCTTCGATCTGGAAAGACTCTTCCGGATCGCCAACCTCCTCCCCCAGAGGACAAGGAGGACAAACAGGAAAGTGAACCAAAGGCTATTCCACCCTTTCCTGAGAGACTAACAGCCACCACACAACCCAACCCAGAGGAGGATGAGCTTCTGGGAGAACTCAAGCAGTTGTGTGTGAAAATACCACTTCTCCAAGCCATCAAGGATGTGCCAATATACAACAAACTGGTTAAGGAAAAGTGTTTTAAACACCCAGGCAGGCGAAAGAGAGATGCTTCAATCATCAATGTCTTAGGACAACTGTCTGACCTTATGTTAGGACAAGTCATCTGCCCAAAGTACCTAGATCCTGGGAGTCCTGTAGTAGATGTCCACATCAATGGCACCATCATACCTCACACCTTGATCGATCTGGGGGCTGCCATTAATGTGATGACCAGGGATACCATGCTCAAACTCAATCTTCAGGGTTCCTTGAGGAAGACCTCGACAGTACTGCAACTAGCAGATCGCTCCACTGTGACTCCCGAAGGGATTGTGGAGGATGTCTTGGTCTCTGTCGACTCTTGGGAATACCCTGTAGATTTCTTGGTTCTGCAACCCAAGGCAAAGCTTACTGGATATCCTCTCATTTTGGGAAGGCCTTGGTTAGCCACTGCAGATGCTTACATCAGTTGCCGTGCAGGAAACATGACCATCAAAAACGGTCCTATGTCCAAGCAGCTAGTCCTATATCCTCCTGCCCAACCCTCCTTAGAGCATGACTTACCACTGTGGTTGGAGGAAGGAGAAGAGGATGAGGTGTACTCAACACCTTTGTGCACCTTAGATACCACTAGAAGAGACCCCCCAACTGAGGATGACTTGATTGAGACTTTGATTCTGAATCCTCCTTCCAGTGCACTATCTTTAGAGAAATTGGTGGAGGACGCCCAAGCCAGCACCTTAGTGGACGTTTGTACCACCAACCCTGTCACTCCCAGAGTCAAGAATGTGGAGTTCGGTCCTGAGAGAACGTTAAAGATCAGCTCCTCCCTATCTCCTTCCCAGGAAAAGGAGCTGTGTAGCCTGTTGGCCAGTCACCTAGATGCTTTTGCTTGGAGCTATAAGGAGATGAAAGGAGTCCATCCCTCGGTCTGTACCCATCACATATACATCAAAGAGGGTTGTAAACCGGTTAGGCAACCTCAGAGGAGAATGAATCCAGCCCTTAAGGACATTGTCAAGGAAGAATTGCAAAAACTGTTGGATGCCAGATTCATTTACCCCATCTCAGATAGTGAATGGGTGTCCCCTCTGGTGTTGGTTCCCAAGAAAAATGGGAAATGGAGAATCTGTGTGGACTACCGAGAACTGAACAAAGCCACTAAGAAAGACCATTTCCCCCTACCTTTCATAGATCAAGTGTTGGATGGACTCGCAGGAAAGAAGTTCTTCTCTTTCCTGGATGGGTTTAGCGGGTACAACCAAATCCAAATCAGCCCGGAAGACCAAGATAAGACCACCTTCACTTGTCCTTGGGGTACCTTTGCCTACCGAGTCCTTCCCTTTGGGCTATGCAATGCTCCTGCTACCTTCCAGAGAGCTGTCTTGAGCATCTTCTCGGAGCTGGTCCATGATGCGGTGGAAATCTATATGGATGACTTCACTCCTTATGGGTCCAACTTCCAGGAAGCATTGTCCAATCTAGGAAAGGTCCTAACCAAATGCATTGAGATGAACCTGTCCCTTAGTCCTGAAAAATGTGAATTCCTGATGACTGAAGGGACTGTGCTAGGCCATACCATTTCTTGCCAAGGGTTACAAGTGGATCCTAACAAAATTGCTCTCATCAAGAAGGTTCCACCTCCCCAAAAGGTAAGGGATGTCCGGAGTTTCTTAGGATTAGCAGGGTATTACCGGAGATTCATTAAAGACTTCAACAAGTTAGCCTCGCCATTGTTTGGTCTGTTGGCAAAAGATGTGGAGTTTAAATGGACTGACGATTGTCAGAGGGCTTTGAATGAATTAAAGGACAAGTTGGTGTCAGCCCCAATCCTGAGAGGTCCAAACTGGGCCCTACCTTTCCACATCCACAATGATGCCTCGAACAAAGCCATAGGGGCAGCTTTAGGACAAGTTGAACAAAAACTTCCATATGCCATTTACTTTGTTAGCAAAAACTTGTCCAAAGCCGAGCTGAATTACACTGTAACCGAGAAAGAATTCTTGGCTGTGGTCCATGCATTGAACAAGTTCCGACATTATATTACTGGCTATCAAACCTTTGTACATACGGATCATGCTGCAATTAGATATTTAATGAATAAACCAGATGTGAATGCTCGTATTATTAGATGGTTACTTTTGTTGCAGCAGTTTGATTTGACCATTGTTGACAAACCAGGTAAAGAAAATATTGTTGCTGACCTTTTATCTAGATTGGATTTGTCTGCAGATGAGGATGGAACAGTGGATGACCAGATGCCCGATGAACATCTGTTTGCTATCTCAGTACTCTCTCCATGGTTTGCTGATATAGCAAACTACCTTGTTTCAGGACAGTTCCCTCCGCACCTATCTTCAAGAGAGAAGAGCAGAATCATCAGAAAAAGTGCCTCGTTTACTTGGATCGGGGGCAATCTGTTCAAGCTTGGCCCTGATCAGATCTTAAGGCGTTGTGTAAGGGAGGAGGAAGTCTTTGATATCCTCCTCACCTGTCATGATGGGCCTTGTGGAGGACATTTTGCAGCAAAGAGGACTGCCTTCAAAATCCTGCAGGCAGGCTACTATTGGCCCACACTTCATCAAGATGTCAGAAGATATATCATCCAATGTGACCGATGCCAAAGAATGGGGAAACCGACTCCAAGGGATGAGATGCCTCTCCAACCTCAAGTGACTCTTGAGCCATTTGAGAAGTGGGGTATGGATTTTGTGGGTCCAATCAACCCTCCTTCGAGGCAAAGGTCTTACATCATTGTGTGCACTGACTACCTGACAAAGTGGGCAGAGACTAAAGCAATCAAGGCAGCAACATAAGAAAAGGTGGCTGAGTTCTTAAGAGAAAACATCTTCTACAAATTTGGCTACCCAAGAGAACTGGTCACCGATCAAGGGAGCCAGTTCACATCCAACTTGATTGAAGACCTACTAGCTCACCACAAGATCAAGCATAGGACTTCCACCCCCTATCATCCACAGGCAAATGGGCAAGTGGAAGTCACCAACAGAGCATTGGAAGGGATTTTGACTAAGGTGGTGAGCAGCAGTAGGAAAGATTGGGCAGATTGCCTGGTTGAGGCCACATGGGCTTACAACACCACCTGGAAGACCACCACCGGCTTCACACCTTATGAGCTGGTCTATGGGAAGAAAGCTTTGCTGTCCATTGAGTTTGAATACAATACTTTGAGGATGGCAGCTCAGCTAGATCTAGATCTCAGCCATGCACAACAAGAAAGGTTATTGCAGCTGAATGGACTGGACGAGCACCGGATGCAGGCCCTCCTTCACTCGGAAGTGGTTCAGCTTCAGAGAAAGGTGTGGCATGACCAACACCTCCATGACAAGCAATTCCAGCCGGGAGATTAGGCCTTGTTGTATGACTCCAGATACAAAGATTTCAAGGGGAAGCTGAGAACCAGATGGCTAGGACCATATGCAGTGGAAAAATGCCATGACAATGGATCTGTTCTTATTCGAACCATTGATGAGGAAGCCATCCCCATGCTTGTCAATGGGCATCGCTTGAAGATCTACAGGAAGCCTCTCTCAAGACAAGAGTTCATCAAAACTATGGAGAAATCAGTGTTGGTCATAGAGAAGGGTTCTGCCTCTGCTTTGGGCATACCCTGAAAGATCTAAAAAAAAAAAAAAAGTTATATATATATATATATATATATATATATAATAATAGATCCTTGGGTGAAAACCTTTCTGAGGCTCCCAAGGCAGGTGGTAGGGGTGAAAACCTCATTGAGGCGCCCCTATCATCTTTCAAAAAAAAAAAAAAAAAAAGATTTGAAAAAGATCCTTGAGTGAAAACCTCTCTGAGGCGCTTAAGGCAGATGGCAAGGGTGAAAACCTCATTGAGGCGCCCCTGTTATCTCTCTCTCAAAAAAAAAAAAAAAAAAAAAAAAAAAGAAAAAAGAAAAGAGAAAAGAAGACAATAAGCAAAAATATAGGGACAACAAGTTTGTGCATGCAAGTGTTCTATGAAGGACAGGAGGACTCTTAATGCAAAGCCAAAGATCCTTATCATGCTGCCAAGAGACCTCACCAGCACCTCCTCCAAGAATACTCATTTTCTCCAAGGTATGTGCACAATTTCATCATGACAGACTTTCTACAGGAAGATGCAGACCTTCTACAGGAAGGTGCAGACTTTCTACAGGAAACGCAACCTTTCTACAAGAAGTTCTGCATTTCTACAGGAAACTTCCTGTAGAAGTTCGGGACGGCCCAAAATTCATTTTATGAGGAGATCTAACGACCAAGGATCGGTTTGGACGCATGCAAGCTACTGTTGGCACCCTTATACATTGCTGTCACCTCTTTCTACCATCCCTGTCGACATGCAATGAAGTTACCTGCACCATCAAAGCAGATCATTGAGTTATCAAGAGAAAGCAATTTTTAAGATGAAAAAACGCTGAGATGTCATACCATATCCATCCCAGCCATCCATGAGCTCTGTGAGCGTGATCGTGGGGCCATTGCCTTCGTCGTGCAGCATGCACCCGAGGAGGAAGAAACTGTTACAGGACATCCTGTAGGAGTCCCGTAACAGTTAAGCCCGCTAGAGTGCACACCATATACAATGAAGACGCGGGCGCATGCAGCTGAAGCATCAAATCTATCGTCAGCGACCTGTGAATATGAACCTCCGGGCCTGTGCAAATCCACCAGCAGCAAATAAATCCACTCATCGTCGTCCAAGAGCCTGAACGATCGTGTTGCGGCCGCACAGGTAAGTGTCTCGACCCTTTCTTCCGACGAATTGCATGAATTTTACTTTGAAAATGTTTGCAAAGTGTGAAATGGATGGGTTGAGCGGTTGTATGGTCAATCGATTGGCCATGTCGACCAGTCAGCTGGTCGAGCCGGATGTGTGAATGGTGGCCGTGGAAAAAACGGGCAGTGGACACGTGAGAACCGTCCACTCGGGGAGAAACGAGTTCTAACGAGAATGGCGGCGGCGGATCTGCGGGAATGATGCGGCAGTAAGTAAACTTGCAGAAGAATGATGGTGTGACGTCGCCCAACGGTCCGGCAGGGACAGCTCACCCCTGCGCCACGGATTCCGCCGATTCAAATCTAATCGGCTAGATTATCAACCCCATGCATTTATCATTCACCGTTTGCGACTCGAGTGATCATCCGGATCCCTCTGCAGTTCGATACTCCGAGTCTTTGGCCATCAGAACGCCTGTGAAGCAACACCAAGAGCGCAGACCCACTGCAGTATCCCCCAGAAATCGCGCACTGCTCCTACAGGAAAGCTGTTTCTACAGGAAGTCGGGTTCCTCACGTCAAAAGGTGGCAGATTAAAAAGGTAAGCCTGAACTCTCCATGCAATTGGTTTTTGAAGGTGGCAGAATCGTCGTCTACAGTCTGGTCGTAGAAAATTGTTGCAATTGTTGTCTGTCGTGCATGAACTGTCGTCCTACAGGATGTCAGTGTAGTTGGCTGTGTTAAAGGTTCTCAGGGGGTAAGCTTTGTGAATTATGTGCATGACAGAGGCGTAATCCTACGCTCTGTCCCAGTAGACCGAATTTCTTCCGCATTTGCCACCTCCAGCTAACACAACAGTTTTTCACCATGCCGGGTGGGTTCATCAGAAGGGAGCCCACTGATTCAGCGAAGTTAAGAGAAAATCCTGATGTGGTGGAGCCCTTCACACGAGCACAATGGATATCCTTCTGTGACAAATTGCAGGGCTATGACGACGAAGTGGCAGAAGAGTTTTTGCAAGCTCTGAGGCCGAAATCTAAAACGTTGGCCACCGTTACCTTCAGGGGTCTGAGCCTCAAACTCACCCCACAATTCATCAACCGAGTTACGGAGCTCCCAATGGGATTACCATGGGACAAAGAAGAAAGGAAATTGAGCCAACAAGCTAAGAAAGAATTCTTTCCACCAGAGGAGGAATTCTCAGAAGACAAAAATGGGGTTCGTAGAACCAGTTTAATGCCACCATGGAATGAAGTGAGCCTGCAAATTATGAAGTACATCACCTGCGAAGGCCATTTTAGCATTGTATACGGGTATCATTTTCGGTTACTCACTGAATTACGGCACCAGATGGAGCTACCTGTAGAAAACAAGCTCAGTCTCCCTTACTTTCTACTACAGTCTCTGATTGAGTGTGCAACCAAGATGAAAGAAGGCATACCAGACCAGGTAGCCCACCATGGACTGATCAAACTCCTTGTGGAGGATGCGCTCCACACATACAAGGTTCCTCTCTCATGGGAAGCCTTCAGAAATTTGACAAAGGACGGGGACATAAAGATGCTAACCGTAGAGCTCGATTCTTCTAGCAGTGAGGAGCAAGAGTCAGTGCCCGCAGTAAAGAAGGAAAAAGGCCAAAAGACCCCGACCACAGGGCAGAAGAAAACGCAAGAAAAGAAACAAGAGAAAAAGAATGACAAGGAGAAAGATGACACACCCATCTTGACAGCAAGAGAGCAAAGGTTGCAAGGCAGAGTGGACAAGGCTGAGAAGGTCCACATCAGCAAGAGTGCCTCGACAGCGACCGCAACAAAGTCAAAAAGCAAAACTCATGCAGCAAAGCAAACCAAGGCGGCGACACCTGTTTCTACAGGAAAGCCGAAACCGGCTTCTACAGGAAGCCCGAAAATTATTGAAAAAGGGTCTTCTACAGGAAGCCCGAAAATTACTAAAACAGGGTCTTCTACAGGAAGCCCGAAAATTACTAAAACAGGGTCTTCTACAGGAAGCCCGAAATTGACTAAAACAGGGTCTTCTACAGGAAGCCCTGAAAAAGTGAAACCCAAGGAGAAGAAAGCTAACATTCGTGAAAGGGAGGCAGGAGCTGTGCTGGCCGGCCTCAGCACACCTCCTAAGCCAAAGGAGAAGAGAAAGAGGGAGACCCCTCTATACTTTAAAGCTCGAAGAAGTGTGAGAATAAAGACGGGCAAGCCACAGCCTCCGTCCAACAGCCAAATCACTACAGGGGATGCCCCTACTTCACCCAGTGAGAGGTCCCCCTCGAAGATATCAGTCACCTACGAGAGGGGGAGCCCAAAAACAACTACTTGGAAAGGAAGGTTAGACCAATCGGCTTCAAAAGCCCGGCTCAAGGTCAAGGAAACAGAGAAAAGGGGAGGAGCGGCACCCTCATCACCACCAAGGGCAGAACAGGAGGAGCCACCAAGAGTGGGAAAGAAAGAGCGTATTCCGGAGCCTAGTTCTAGGCCAAGGACAAGGAGCTGGAGCAAAATTGCTCAAGGATGAGCAAATATTTTAGCTGGGGGGTGATGATGAGCCCCAAATTTTGGTAACAATTTGGGCTCATTTGGCCTACTTACCTTGCTCAACCCTTCATTTTTTATCACTTATGCATCATTTCTTGGTATATTCGTGTTATTTGTAGGAAGAAGGGTAGTCATTATGCCTATGTGGCTAATACATGATGATTTCAGGTTTTTTGGCATTAAATGGAGCAAAGACCACGCAAATGGAGACAAGGAGATAGCCAAGGTGGCATTGCGGGTTTATAGGGAGGTTGTCCACAGCCTTGAATGACCTCCCTCGTGATCTCCACCCCAACTCCGAGCTCCAACAGCTATTACCACCGAGCTAGAAGGCAGCCAACAGATTCTACAGGAACAACAGTTTACTTTCAGTTGGACAGCCAAGCTCCACTAATTGAGGAGGCCAGCTTGGCCCTCATCATGTATAAATATTAAGGCTGTAGCCTTCGTGGAGACGCTTGAACTTTTGTTGTAGATTTTGGATTACGAGCTGTAGCTCTGTTTTTGCTCTTTGTAAGCCAATTTTGGCATGTTGTTAGACTCATGATTATGATCTTTTAATAAAAGGCAGGCAGATTTGGATTCGGTTCTGAGTTCTTAAGGGAGCTATAGCTCTCAGGTTAGGGCCCAACCTGAGAGCAATAGACCTCCTTCTTTTTGTATTGTTACTTGTATTTCTTTTATCATTGCATTTCTTTCCTTTACATGCACTTGAAAAATACAGTTTGCTGAGTTGACTGTTTCGGTTTGGTTATGTAGGTTAGCTTCATGAATGCAGTTGTTTCAGTAGTTCAGGATTAGCGTAGGGAGATTGAATTTACGTTGAGTTCAAAAAAGGTTGAACGCATGCTCACTTTCACCTCTGCTTGGGGACCGGAAGTGTAGACCGTGCCAACTGCCAAAAACACTGTTTTAACATATGCATGCAAGTATTGATGTAATGTTTTCGATTGAAGAATTGTCCATGCGATTTTATCTTGAGTAATGACTCTTTGGTTCAGCATCATGCACGAATTCCCTTCAACTTACATTGCTGCATTTTGATTCCTAATAAAACAGTTAGAATAGGTTGGTGAACTTTCATTTACATGCAAGATAAGGGTGATTTGTTTCATTTACACTGCACAGCACCAATTCATCGTGTTCTTATTCTCCTAAACCGTGCCTAAGCCACCTACGCATCCTCTGTTCAGCTCATTTGCCTTCCAATCCTTCTATTGTCCACGTTGCTCAAACTTTTTGACCTTCCACTACTCTACCCTTCTATCGATCAACCAGCTTTACTCACGCCTTCCCCATCTCATCTCTCTGTCCATAGGTCATCTCACGCTCCTCTTTCACCTCACCCATCCATCCATACAGCTCCTTCACTCCTCCATCACCCAAAACTCCGACTGTAGGACATCATGTAGAAGTTAGCAGACTTCCTGTAGAAATCCCGAGTTTCCTGTAGGATCCCCTGCAGACATCCTGTAGAAGCCTGTAAACACAGTTGCCAAGCACCTGAACGTTGTGGACTTCTATGGAATGATGTGAAGGATCCCCTGGAACCTCTCAGAATCCCCCTGACCTTTCCCAAGCCTTCCTTCCCTTTTAACTACACCTGCACAGTCAAGACCCAGTAAGAAGCCCAATCACAATAACTCCACCCACTTGAGCAAAAATACAAAAACATGTTCTCTTCAATGGAAGTAGTTTAAATTCACGCATTTCATCCCACTAGAAGTAATGGCATCATTTCTAGAAGTTGCATTCCCACCATTGCATCATAAGGATTAAGCTAGTCAGATTAGGGTTTACTAGGGTTTCCATGTTTGGTTGGCTTTCAGTTCATTCTTGCAAAGTAGGTTAATTTCCTTTGAGATAGCCTTCGTTCATAATTTAGAAAGCTTCTTCTGAGAACATATAGAAGTTGGCTTGAGCCCTAGCGGACTTGTGCCAGCTGACCAAGTGACAGCTGCGACAAGAGCTAGTACTTGTGCATACAGCACCGTCGCTTCCAAGTTTGTTACGAACTACCGGGTTGATAAAATTAGAGAAGGAAGCTCCAGGAGTTGTAGCATTATTGCTACAATACTGGAGCCCACCACCTTCTTCCCTCCAACATTATCCAGTACCTCATCTGTTAAAGGCATTAGAAAAGGATCATGAATGCAAGCATCGTTAAGCTTCCTGAGATCTACGCAAATCCTTATTTCATCCTTCTGCTTCTTTTCTTGAACGACCATTGGACTCACCCAATCAGATTCCTCCACTGGTTCATTAATACCCCCTGCAAGCATCTTATCCAACTCCAAGTGGACCTTTTCCTTGTATTTGGGATTAAGGCGATATGGCCTTTACTTAACGTGTTTTGCGTCTGGTTTTAAAGTTATTTTCATCACTCCCAAATTGCCTATGATTCCTTTTAAGTTTGAAAATTTGGTAGTAAATAAGTCCTGATATTCGCGGAGAAACTCAGCGACTTTATATACTGTTGCATCATCATAGTAATCTCCAATCTTTGCAAACTTCGGCTTCGCCTCTGTGCCAATGTTCACTTGTCTAGTCTTCAATGGTGCAGTGAAGTATGGATTTTCTATCTGTGCTCCCTCAACTTCGGGGTGGCCTTCAGCCTCTGGGATTTTAATATTCCTTGGATCCTCATCATCTTCTTCAAAAATCACATTATATCACTCCAGCACATGACGCAACTGGTTGCTCCAATCCAGTTGAATCAATTCTAAAGGATCCTATGGTATTCTGAATATTGCTACCTTAACCTCCTGTAGTGCTTCGTCGATGCTTTCGAACCCATCCTCAAAGCTAAAGGTCATCAAAAATCCTTCTCTTAAGATGTCCCACTCCACGGTACCATGGCGAAGCTCTGTTTCCAGGTACCAATTCATAGGAATGATGTCCAAAGTGTGAGAGAAAATATGCACCCACTCTGGCTGTGGCTCTATTCCATAGACCTTAGTCCATTTTGCTAAATGATCGCGCGGATCATTTCTTCGATCATATTTTTCAGTTAGCCGAATTTTCAGTTGACCAAACTGCAATCTCATCATTCTTCTGTAGTCGCGCCATTCATCAAAACTGTCTTTATGCGTACCCCACCACCGTGTAGGCGTAGCACACAACACCAAATCTAGTGCTTGGAAGCGATGCTTCTCTAGTACTTCCCTTTCAAATGCATCCAAAAATTTATCTGCATCAATCAAACCATCATAAGGTAAATTTCTTACCTCTGATGACACATAGCGCAATGATTTAGTCATCATATTATAGCGCAGTGTAGATACTTTATGCAACCTATTCTAAAGGCTTCTTGCCTAGAGGCTGAATCGGTCCTACAAATTCAATTGCCCATTTCTCAAATGGATGCAATCACACCTACAGATTCAAAGGAAGCTCATCCATCTACGATGGTCTTCCCATTCTCTAACATGCATTGCATGCCCTACAATAGGCTTTAGAATCCTTATGTAGCGTCGACCACCACAGCCCAACGCACAAAGTCTTTTGCATTGTTTCTTTCCCCTTGTAATGCCCTCCCGCGGCTCCTCCATGAGCTTCAACGAGGATACTGGTTCGTTCAAAATCAAGCGCATGGCATCACAGTATATCATCCGATCCCATATTATACAAATGGCCTGCGATCACAGAGAAATCTTATGGTCAAGAAAAGGATAATATCCGCGAAGTGATTATCTGCTACGCGCACCACGAAGAGCTGCGCATCAGGAAACCCTTCCTCCAAATTAGTAGGCTCCTCTCCTATTTCAATGTGCGACATATGGTTTCGCCCTACATTCAATCTTTTTGGCTTCACAATTACTTCAAAATCATATTCTTGAAACAACAACAGCCACTGGCATATTTTCCCCCCAACACAGGCTTATTAACCAGATATTTTAATGCAGAATGGTCCGTGTACATCTTGAAATGTGTGCCTAACAGGTAATGTCTGAATTTTTGGAGTGTGTATACCATAGACAACCCTTCGCATTTTTTTGTCGAATAATTATTTTCAGCCTTTGACAACTTCCTGCTTGCAAACGCTATAGGGTGGTCCAGGCCTCCTTCACCGGCCTGTGTCAGCACTGCTCCTAGCGCAATATAAGAAGCATCCACATCAACATGAAATTCCTTCTTCCAATCCGGGAAGACTAGGATCAACACGATGACCATTTTCTCCTTCAATACAGCTAGGTTGCACTGACATTCTTCATCCCAACAGAATGTAGCATCCTTCTTGAGTAGCTTTTCCACAGGCGCGATAATCTGAGCATAACTTTTGATGAACTTCCAATAGTACCCAGTGTGGCCCCAGTGTTGCGCGCAAATCTTTAACACTTCTTGGTGCATCCAAATTAATTATTACCGCGATCGTAGCAGGGTCCACCATAAGTCCTTGCCTACATACCACATGACCCAAAAAGATTCTGAAAGGGACATAGAACAAGCATTTCTTCAGGTTTAGCCCAATATGATACCTTCGACATGTATCCAACATCACGCACAAGCTAGCTACATGGCACTTTACTAGCCAAAACACTGTCCAATCATCAAAATATACCTCCAAGAACTTGTGAATGAATTCTTTGAATGCTACGATGACTACGAGCGAGAAGATCGCCGATGCATTCTTAAGTCCAAAAGACATCACTGTATACTAGAAACATCCCCACTTTGTCGTGAAGGTGTTCTTACTCCTGCCTTTTGGCACGATCCTTATCTGATGGTATCTAGAGAACTCATCAATGAATGAATAGGCCTTCTTCCCTCCAACATTATCCAGTACCTCATCTGTTAAAGGAATTGGAAAAGGATCATGAATGCAAGCATCGTTAAGCTTCCTGAGCTCTACACAAATCCTTATTTCATCCTTCTGCTTCTTTTCTTGAACGACAATTGGACTCACCCAATCAGATTCCTCCACTGGTTCATTAATACCCGCTCCAAGCATCTTATCCAACTCCAAGTGGACCTTTTCCTTGTATTTGGGATTAAGGCGATATGGCCTTTACTTAACGGGTTTTGCATCTGGTTTTAAAGTTATTTTCATCACTCCCAAATTGCCTATGATTCCTTTTAAGTCTGAAAATTTGGTAGTAAATAAGTCCTGATATTTTCGGAGAAACTCAATGACTTTATATACTGTTGCATCATCATAGTTATCTCCAATCTTTGCAAACTTCAGCTCCGCCTTTGTGCCAATGTTCACTTGTCTAGTCTTCAATGGTGCGGTGAAGTATGGATTTTCTATCTGTGCTCCCTCAACTTCGCGGTGGCCTTCGACCTCTGGGATTTTAATATTCCTTGGATCCTCATCATCTTCTTCAGCGATCACATTATAGCACTCCAGCACATGACGCAATTGGTTGCTCCAATCCGGTTGAATCAATTCTAAAGGATCCTGCGGTATTCTGAAGATTGCTACCTTAACCTCCTGTAGCGCTTCATCGATGCTTTTGAACCCATCCTCAAAGCTAAAGGTCATCAAAAATCCTTCTCTTAAGATGTCCCACTCCACGGTACCATGGCGAAGCTCTGTTTCCAGGTACCAATTCATAGGAATGATGTCCAAAGTGTGACAGAAAATATGCACCCACTCTGGCTGTGGCTCCATTCCATAGACCTTAGTCCATTTTGCTAAATGATTGCGTGGATCATTTCTTCCATCATATTTTTCAGTTAGCCGAACTTTTGGGTGACCAAACCGCAATCTCATCATTCTTCTGTACTCACGCCATTCATCAAAACTGTCTTTATGCGTACCCCACCACCGTGTAGGCGTAGCGCACAACACCAAATCTAGTGCTTGGAAGTGATGCTTCTCCAATACTTCCCTTTCAAATGCATCCAAAAATTTATCTACATCAGTCAAACCGTCATAATAAGGTAAATTTCTTACCTCTGATGACACATAGTGCAATGATTTAGTCATCATATTATAGCGCAATGTAGATACTTTGTGCAACCTATTCTGCCAGTGCTCCAATATTTCTTCGTCTAAATCTGAGGTACAAGAGATTTCGCAGTCCCATGTGATTCATCGATTGGCTGTTGGATTAACCCAATCCTTGTCTCACACTGTTATTTTATAGATCTGATCCAGATCATCATCGCTTTCCTCATAGTCGCGGACCGGTTCAGTATAGCGCGGTCCTTCTGTAGGGTCCAACGGAACTACAACATGGAGCAATTTTATTTCAAACGACATAGTCCGCTTCTTCAAATTGATGACCCCCTTCATGTCAATAGCCTAATCAATTCCCAGGAGCATGGGGTATGGATTGTTGTCATCAACAATCTCTATCACTTCGAAATCAGAAAAACACGCTCGCACCTTCTATATCTATGGTCATTCCATGCTATCTCCCCATAGGGATAATCTTTTATTGATTTTCCATTCTCAATTGAATCAGAGACCACTGTAGTGCAGGTCTCCCAATTCTTTCCCATGTCTATTTAGGCAAAACATTCACATCCGACCCTAGATCCAAATAACTTGATACATCTCATAGTCTCCTATTTGCGCGGTAAGCCTAATCTTGCACCCTGTTCGCGTCTTGTGTCTTGTGTTTGCCTATCTTTCTGACTGTGTGGTGTCCTTCAGGAGCACCTTCCTTATCGACACATTTATTTATCAATTCTTGAAGCCATTTCACAGCCTTGTTGTCGTGCATCAGCTTCATACAAGTCTCAAAGAAAGTGGTAAGCATGGAGGGGT
Organism: Pinus tabuliformis; assembly: GCA_031772625.1. NCBI lineage: Eukaryota > Viridiplantae > Streptophyta > Pinopsida > Pinales > Pinaceae > Pinus > Pinus tabuliformis. Next base: position 816,277,477 of record CM062810.1, read on the forward strand.
CAACTTCTTCAGATAGATTGTCCTGACTTCCTGAGGTAGAGGTCGTAGTGAAGCTTTTCTTTTCTTCCATGAATGTTTCCTTCATGCGGTCCAGATCAAACTCAACCTCCTTTTCTGGAGCCTTGCTAACCCACTCACTTTCTTCATATTTCTTTCCTTTATCATCACCAGTCATCATTCCGCTTTGCAACACAATATTCACATTGGGATCCTCTTCGCGGGGCTCGGCCCTCATCATTTGTAGATTCTGGGTAGGTTGTTGAGGTTGCACCTTCTTCTCCTGCATCTTAGCTATCAATATAGGGAATTACTCTATCGCGTGGTCAAACTAAGTACAATATCAGCATGATGGGCATGTCTAGCTCATACACTCCCACGTGTAGTGTCTTGGCACTCTGCAATTATAGCAAATAACTTGCCCTCGACCTCTACCAGGTCCTCCTCCTCCTCGGCCTCATCCATGCCCCTGATATCCTCCACGCACTCCCCTAGCACCTTGGTCCAGTGGCCGAGTTTCTATTTGCGTTTGATACGCAGGTGTTCTTTCCATCATCAATTCATAGCTACGACAGTTACGCTCATCGTGGCCCACCGATTTACAGAAATTGCAAAATAATTGTTGTGGCATTTGTACAAATTTCTGTAGCAAATGAAAATTATCTGTAACATGTTTTCCAGCCACCTGACAGATAGCGCACCATAGGACGGGCCATGTAGTTGGTCCTACGGAAACCTCCTGTCTTAGGGGCATTAGCCCCCCCCCTATAATATAATTCGAAAAAACAGGGCAATGATCTTTATCATTCCCCTAGCTTTTACATTTTAGGCACCAAACTTCTTCTTGCACCTCTGGCTGAGTAACTTTTTCCTTCTTCAAGCTTTACAACTCCAAGCAGAGGTTCTACAACTCCGCATGGATCTGCTGAACTCCCAAAGCAACTTCCTGGATAGGTGTTTCGTGTAATCTCATCACAATCTCCCATGCTTCTACCTGGGTCCCTATATTTTGTTGCGATAAAGCAACCCTTAGGTGGGGTAGAAGCGAGGCTACAAATCATTCGCAGTGCTGACTATCCGTGAGATTCATGTTAGCTTCGCGGATCTGACACTTCAGTCTCTCATCCAGCTCCCAAGGTGTTTCCCCAGGCCTCATCATGATTTCCTTGAATCCAACCACTGATTGTGATTCAGACTTGGGCCTACCGAATTCCTTATTCAACACAGTCTGAGTATCTGCTAAAGATGACAATGGGTTATTGGTGAAGTACTTAATGTACCATGTCAACGCGCAATCTTGTAAAGCAGTAACCAATTGCGCCTTGCTTATATGATCATCTGTAATATTCCGTGTCGTCTATATTGTTGGGTGTGGAGCATGATTATCATCCTAATTTAGAGATCTTTGTTTCAGCCGGATGCATACCCCAGGAAGATTGTACACCCCTCCATGTGGGGGGGACTTGTCCCCCCCACGGAGGTTTGGGGGGGGCCATCCCCCTGGCTGGGGGGTCCGGGGGCTAGCGGTCCCTTGACGGGGGTTTCGGGGGCAGTGCCCTCGAAGCTAAAAATAGATGTAAAATTGCCTTGTAAAAATATAGTAATTTCTAGTCAATCTGGGCTGTTCATTAGGCATATGATCTGATGGTAGAATTTATATTTAGTTTAGGGTTTTTTTCCCTAGAAGGAAACCCCTCTCTTTGTATGAGGGCATTGTATTGAGGCTGTGGCATAGATGTGTATTCTCAGAGCGAGAAACAAATAGGTGAGACTGTGAGAGAAAATAGAGGATATTACTATAGCAGATCTGTTGTAGGATGTGTCTCTTCATTTTCTTGGATAATAGAAAGGAAGGACTGGCTATTCGGGGTGGATGTAGCCCAAACTGGGTGAACCACGTATATCTGTGTCTCTCAGGTTTTATGCGTTTGTATTTTTCCGCATATTATATGTCTTGCATTTCTCTGTCATATTTAATATTTTTCTAACATATACAACCTTCGCAACGAACCAAAACTGATCTGGGTCCTCACTTCCCAAGCCCTTGAAAATGGGCAACTTCATGGTATTTAACATATTGAACGATGGCGAAGGTGGTGGTGGTGTGGGTGAAGGTGTATGTTGTGGTGTGGGTGAAGGTGTATGTTGTGGAGATGAAGGTGGAGGTGGTGTGGGTGGATGAGGTATTTGCGAAAAACCCTGCGTTATCAACTGTATAGTGCTTCGCGGTGAGGCATCTACTGCTCCCTTGTCATCACTCGAAGGGGGTTCTATCAATGGGCTATATTCAGGACCTGTTCTCTCTGGATTTATAAAGAATTGTCCACTTCGTGTAGATCCAAACATCAAGGCAGTGGCATAACCCACTTTTCACACAAGAGAATTTTAATCCAAGTATTCAAATATTTCAAATAATTACCGCACGGTCCTTTGAAAAAGCGTTGCTCTGCTTCACTATAGTTGACTAAGGTATCGACCGTGAATTCTATCACAAAACCTCCTATGACTCGATCAAGCCAGTGATTGACAACACGCACGATCTTATATTCAGAAGCTTCCAACCTTCACACTAGCTCCGAGGTCCACACTATTGGACCGTCACGCCTCCACCTTCCTTGACCATCTACCAATTTAGCAATCCAATTGTATAGTTTGATTGGAAAGGTGCAAAAGAAGATTTCATGTATTTTTGTGTATAGATACCTGTCCAACCACTGTTCTTTTGTCAAGGAAAATTTCTATTTTCTTGCGCTACGAATTCGTGGATCTTTATATCCAACCACTTCCCAATTTCTTTCTTTGTCGGATTCTAGTGATGCGACATCACACATCTCTTTATGCAGATCCTGGTCCCGGCAACGGAACCATTTGTTGGCTTAGTGGGTCCTAACCCAGGTTCAGAGTTAGTTGCGCCAAACAAATCCCTACACTACTAGCCCTTTCAGCATCAATCCGCGGAGTGCGGACTGAAGTCTCACCCGAAGCAGTATGGGGGGATGTTGGAACCAAGTTTCCGCACCGAGAGATCAACATGATGTCATTTTATGCCATAAATATTCCTTCATGTAGATTGATTATGATTTATGGCTTATCGATATAACTCCATGTAATCAACCTCTAGACCTTCGCAAAGTTCTACGACTGTCTTTCGCGGACCTTGAATAGACTAATCAACTACTTACGCGTATCAAAGATTACTCTTAATCCAACAATTACTCAGATCGGCCTAAGTGTTCAATAACTTTAACATACAACAAGATAATCTTCATGTAAACAGTCAACATCAATTGCGTTCATATAACAATATAAATCATGTAAAGTCGCGCATTAATACATCATTATTTCATAAACCCATTAAAACACAAAACACATTCATATAAACAGAAATAAAGAGATAAACACGGGTATTTCTGCAACAATCTTCTTTATTAATATTTAGTTCAGCTCACAGTCTCACACTTCCCTATGCACTCAGCTGCAGAGGTTTGCGCACTCAACTGCGGACTCTACTCTATGCCTCTGCATACATAGTTGCAGAGCCTTCCTTCTGTTCTAATACTTCTATGATCTTCCCTCTACTAACCCATTACATTCAACTTTTTCTTCCCTTTTTATTTTTCTTAAACATCCTAAGATACACTTATTTATACAATCCCATGGTCTGCGGACCATGGGTAGATCCTCAAAAAGCCAACTTGACTTAGATAAAGAAGGGTAAAACCCTTTATGACTCTTTAACTATCTATGCGCTCCGCGACCACAATATGTGAAGACTTTACATCTTTATACAACAAAACTTGGGTTTTTGCCCCAAAATTGACCCTAGGGGACCCCATCCCAACACTCCTCCACATCAAAAGCCATTCATCCAATACATCTGATGTAGCCCGTGACAAAGAAACCTAAGGATTGGGCGAAATCCCTTTGATCACCATGTAAGCACCAACTGTTAGGATGCATGGAGCCCAATCATTCTCACCCACATGCTCAACGAAGAAAGTCAAATCCTCTAAATCATGAAGGTGCCACAACGAATATTTATTTCATTTTAAAATTATCTTATTTTAATTTGAAGTTGAATTGGTTATGTTCAAGACAATTACTAAGATAGTCACTTCTTAAACTATTACTTAAAACTATGTTTCCCATCATGGGGGGTTGTTGACAGAAGTGTGAATTTTCTAAATTTTGCTGAACTGCCTGTACATGCTACACAATTTTCTTTTACATCTTTGAAATTGATCCTTATGTTTTGAAGAAGCATGGTTTGTTTGTTTTTCATTCATCTTTTGATTTCCAATTGTAGAAACTAAATCAAAGGCTTGTCCTCGTTTAGAAGATAATACATTTATTTTCGATGTTATGAAATATATATTATCAAACATAGGACTAAATGACCTGTGCTTGATTATTGTCAGTTGAAATATAGTGTTCGACTTAGCAATAATTGGTTTTCTACATTAGCAACTGTGAAAGTGTTATTTTATATTTTGTTTTCTTTAATAACGCTAGATTTTTAGAAATCATAAAGTTTTACTATGACTTTGTAGATTTTAGTTTCAATATTTATTATTGAATTCACCCATCTGCAAAAGTTTAAAGGAGAACGTTAGGAATGTTTGTACTTGTTGCATGCATCTTTATCTAATACTAATAATGACTGGTATCTTTTAGCTTTGTGTTTTATTCTTTATTTTCCTTTCTTTTTCAACTCTTCGGTTATCTTCTCTCGATTTGTATGTTAGCTTCTTCGTATTGTTAGGATCTCATTTTCCAAGATTTTTATTGAATTTAATTTTTACTACTCCCTTCTGTTAGTGTCATGATCAACTACAACGAACTTGACCTTGTTTTATTTTCTTATTGAAAATCATATAATTAATTATCAGCGTTACCCCTTATTGTGCATTGGAGGTCAGTTGTAGCACCTAGAGCGGGAGGACTTATTAGTCCTTAGTGAATTTGTATTCAAGTCATTCATATGTGGGGAATATTTGAGCACTAACACCTTTGAATTAGTTCAAACTTATTTTTCAAACAAAAGTTATTAATTTTAAAAAGTACACACCTTTTTCATGCTTTTAGGAGCTCGGTCTTGAAACTATTGTATTCTGTAATTTCATCCTCCAAAGGTTCGAAAATTCATTCTAAGGTATATTTTTGTGTCCTCTTTCCAATCTCACAAGTTAGACCAAAATTGGATTCTTCAAGATAAAGTTATACCAAATCTCCAACAATGACTTGACTATGGACTCGTTTAGTATAGCGAACTTGTACAAATTATCATGTGTCATTGTTTTGACCTTCGGTTGTGAAATTCCTCCTCACGAAGCTACAATTCATGCACATTCAAGAAATTTTTACAAAATTCAAAGTTGATGTTTGAAATGAAAGTTACGACGATTTTCCCTAGGTCATCTGTTTGAGACTAAATTATGGAGCATGCGTAAACCCTAACTTATTCATACCATATCTTAGAAAATGTAATGAAACAATATCTGATTTTTTTGCACAAAGTTCACCAATACTTCAACTCCACATGGTCAAAATTTCGTCTTCTAAAGTTGTGTTGAAAAAAGGTTGTAGTAAAAATACCAAGATGACTTGTTTGAATCAGGGAAACCCTAAGATCTAGACCTCTGATAGCAAATGTTATGTAACTATATCAGAAACAAAAAAAACAATAGATCAACGACTTGAAAATAATCCTCTTCGAGTGGGAAGCCTCCTTTTGCATCAAATAAAATAACAATTCTTGGATTATACATATGGCAAGACCTATTTGGTATATATAGGAGTTTAAAAGGTCACAATATAATCTGGGCCTACATAAAAATAATAATGTAAGGGCTCAAAATAACAATAGTGGGCTTTTATGGGGCACAATAATAACAATATGGGGGGTTACAGTAGTATTTTACATACCTAACAGGACACCCTTTGCCATTGATGTCAAAGAGGAAGAGTAAACTAACCACCATTAGAGAATGAAACTAACTATTCAATCAAAGACAATTAGTTGGTGTTATGGCTAAGTGATTCCATCAATGCAAAAGCAGAAGATTGTTGGCATCACGATGTTGGCATTAATTTCAATAGTCAGCAATGGATTTGTCTTGTGTTGGCATTGAGGTCAAAAATTGTGGATGTGTGTGTACATGGTGTGTTTGAAGGGTTCTGGTACTAAGATACTTGGTATGAAGTTTGAAGTAGGTCTGGACCAGTAGATATAGTTATGGGTGAAAGAATTTTGACTTTTCCGAATTCATACTATAGACGTTGATTTATACCATGCATTTGGTGGTTGTAAGTTTGCAAGCCTAGATTGTCAGTGTTATATGCACAAGTGCAACCTAGATTAGCTATCCAAAACCAACATCCGCTTCATGTGGGTTGCAAAATGAATACCACGAGCTTTTAGCAACAATTTAGCTATGATTTTGGATTCGATGTGAATTGGTCCATAAAAATCTTGTTTTGATCTAGTCCATGTGATTGATCTGGTCACAAATAATGGTTTTTTTTTGGTCATTCCCATGTAATAAAGAGTGCATTTGTGTATGGTAATGAATGTAATCGTGTCAAGTTTTTTTGGTCCAAATTGGGTGCTAATTAAAGAAATTTTAAATTGTCTTGTTGTGTATTGGTCTATGGTTAGAATATTAGTGATTAGAACCCAACAAACACACCTAAGATTGAATCTTGTATCTTATGTGTTAATGTTTATATTGATGGCATCTACTAATATAGTACTTGCATAGTGGTATTTTGATTTGTGTATTGAGTGGATATGATCATGTTGCATTTCTTCCTCTCAATATTATGATGCTATGTGCAGAGTATAGTTTGAGTACATAATGAAATTAGAGTTAATTACATGTACCTATAGTAGAGTGCTTTTGGTATAATGATGTTGTGTGTTTGGAGCAAGAGCAAGTTGGACCAAATATGTTGTGGGTCAATGATTTGATTAATGTGTTGAGCACACATTTTGACAGAACAATGTATTCTTTTTTCTAAAGTTTGGTATATCATAGGTTATGGTTGCAGGAGATATTTTGTTATATTGATGTAGAGAATTTGCATGGCTAATAATAGTGTAGCTTCTATGTTTTTGATATTTCCAACAATGTTTTTGCAGGGGTTTCCATGTCTATGAGTTGCCGATGTTTATCATGCGAGTATTTCTTGTCGTTATTGAATTGAGGCTTCTGTGATCCATAATAGTTGTAAGAAGAACTTCGACGTACATCACATGAGGAAAGACCTTTGTCGACGCGTTTCGAACCAACTAGTGTGGTTCATCGTCAGGACAAGTTGAAGAAACAGATCCAGCTATGCAAGTTAAATAGTCTGAGCAGAGCACCCCAACGGCTATCTTGACCAATGGCTAATTTTGACTTTGGGACCAGAGTTGAAAAGTCATATTTATAATATAGTTATATTTGATGACCATTTTTTTTTTTAAATATATAAAATTTTTATATAAATAAAATAATTTAATAGGTGTTAAAGTTAATAGTTAGTTAAAAGGTTTAATAATTAAAATTATAAGTTATAAGAAATATTATAATAACAATATACATAGGGTATAGGATAATAGTTAGTTAGAATGAGAAACGAGAAATATAAATAAAAGAAGGAAAAAAATAATAAAATAAATGAACAAAGCTAGTAAAGGTAAAAGTTAATAATAAATCAAAATAAAAGAGGAAAAACAAAAAAAAAAATAAATAAAATATAAAACTAAAATATAGCTAATAAAATTAAAAGTTAGTTAAAAAAAAATAATAATAAAATAAAATAAAAATAAATAAATAAATAAAACTAAAACTAGGAAATAAAATTAAGAATGTGGCCCTTGCCCCTAGAAGAATCCCAGTGGATGACATTATTTGCGATGTGGAATACGGGATTAGGGATCTTCCGGACAATATCAAGGACACTATTAGGCAGGATTGTGCTGTCATCCTTAGAAAGGATAAGCCCCCTCGGAAGAACCTCAGCAAGGAGGAATTCTCTGTCCTTAGATCATTAAATCAGAACCAAGACATTATCGTTCTGAAGGCTGACAAAGGAGGGGCTACGGTCATCCTTAACAAGGATGATTACCGTAAGAAGATGTTAGATCATCTTCTCAATAGTGGCAGTTATAAAAAACTGCCCAAGAACCCTCTTAAGAAAGTTTCTAGGACAGTGGCTCTCGCCATCAAGTCTAGTAGTTCTGTGGGCTCTCTAAGCCACAAACTCATTGAGAGCAGTCCCCTTACTCCTAGGATCTATGGGTTACCTAAGATTCACAAAGAAGGGGTCCCTCTGAGGCCTATCGTCAATACCATTGGTGGTCCGACCTACATTCTAGCTGAGTTCCTCGCCCTGAAAAACTTAAGCCCCTAGTTGGCCGCACTGAGTCCTTCGTGAAAGACTCTGCATCCTTCATTAAGGAGCTTAAAGATATTAAGCTTGACCCTGATGATATTCTTGTCAGCTTTGATGTGGTCTCCCTTTATACCTGCATCCCTATAAATGAGGCCTTGGAAGTGATCTATCGCCTAACGGATCCTGATACCACGCATCTGGTTGAGATCTGTCTCACTTCCACTTTCTTCTGTTTCGAGGGTGAGTTCTTTGAACAGACTTGTGGTGTTGCCATGGGTTCCCCCCTTTCCCCTATTATCACCAATCTATTTATGGAAGATTTCAAAGCCAAAGCTCTAGCCTCGGCTCGTCTCCTTCCCAAGCTTTGGAGAAGGTATGTGGATGACACTAATGTCATCTGGTCTCATTGCCAAGAGGAGCTGGATCGCTTCTTCAATCACCTCAACTGTGAGTCCTCTGCCATTAAGTTCACCATGGAAAAAGAGGTCAATGGTTGCCTCCCATTCCTGGATATTCTTATTTCTAAGAATATGGATGGCTCACTCTCCCACTCAGTATTCTGAAAGAAAATGCATACTGAGCAGTATCTTCATGCCGATTCCCATCATTTCCCTGCTCAAAAGATGGGTGTTCTTAACACCCTTGCTACTCGTGCCCTGAGGATTTCTGATAATAAGAGCTTTGATAAGGAGAAATCCCATCTCCTTAATGTCTTTGTGGAGAATGGCTACAGTAGTCGCCTAGGTCAGAAGGCTTTCCTTAAAGCCTCTAAAAATGCGTTAATTAATAAAGAACCGAAGGAGAACTGACTAGGTGTCCATCTTCCCTATGTTCAAGGAACCACTGTTATGTACCTAGGGGGGGTAATATGGGGTACCAAGGGAGGTACCCAAGGTAATAATGTAATAATGGGATGGGCCATAGTAATAAATAAGGTGGTTAACCCATGTCATGTAAGGGACCACAAGTAGTTAATAATAATGTAATGGGCCCATGGTATTAGTTGATGGTATGAGGAAACCATGGTAATGATGCATGGTATTGTATGTATGAAGCCTATATAAGGGCTAGAGACTCCACATGAAGATGAAGAGAAGTATTATTGTATGAACAAGCATATGGCTTGTGGAGTGCTCTCCTTCCTTAAGGAGTGAATGTATGGTGTTGCCCTACCATAAGGGTTTTGATAATAAAGAATCATTTCTATCTATTTTGATCGTGTTCTTTCTTAGGTTTAGTTCTGTTATCATATATCTTTTGGATCAGATCTCCAACAATTGGTATCAGAGCTACAACAATTGATCTACAACAATTGGTATCAGAGCTCTTTCTTGGGCAAACCGTGGAGGATTTTTTTTATTTTTTGCAGGGTTTCGGGGGCGGCGACTTTACAGGTCATATATGTACATTTTGGTGCAAGATCTGTAAAATATAATTATAGATCTGTATTCCTTGTAAAAAAATAGCCGATTTCAAAAAAAAAATCGGTTGAATCGGAGTCCGGATGAAGGAGATATCGCTGATTTAAAAATCAGTGGGGTTGCCGACAATTTTCAAGGCAGCGAGTTTTGCGGCGCAGATCTAGAAGTCCTAGTGCAAGATCTGCCAGATCTAATTGTAGATCTGGAATCTTTGTGAAAAAATACTAATTTCAAAAAAAAAATCAGTTGAATCGGAGTCCGGATGAGGGAGATATCGCTGATTTAAAATCAGCTCTTTTTTCAGAAATTTTGGGGTGACGGCGGGAGAGTAGCAGCGCAGATCTAAAATTCTAGTGTCTGAATCAGGATTTCTATCACATGGGCAGATGCAGAATGGTTGTTCCATTTCCAAAAATAGGTTATAATAGAGATTCTGAGCAATATTGACGAAACTGTGACAATTTCAAATTTTCGCCAAGTAAGTGAATTTTTCTCAAACCCTCTTCATGGAGAAGCTATATTTTACAGGGAAAGATAATGGTCCTACTATTGGAGAATTCATACAAAGAATAAAGTCCGAATATGGGATATGTTGGAAAACTGTAGTACGGTTTAATTTGAGAGACGAGGCTCTAAAATGGCATTCATCACTTGACTACCAGCAGTTGATCAAACTTTCAGATGCAGAATTTGAAAAAGTCTTTTTGGACAAATGGTCTCGGACTAGAAGAAAGGAGAATGAGACACATAAGGGTTTAATTGTTATGGGTGTCTCCTTATTGCAGGTTCATGGATTGATTCAGAAGGAGAAAATCATTGTGTATATAAATCCGAGTTGCAAGCAAAATCTCATAAATATCAACTTGACGAAGAAATTGCAAGTCCCAGCAAAACAAATTGAAAATACACAGGTTGATGATAAGGATGTACAAATATATAAGGATTTGAAGCTTTCTATGGATAAGTATGTGTTTCATGGTGATTTTTATGCTTCAGAGATGGATAATATCGATGTTGTTTTGGGATATCCTTGGATGGAATCTGTGGGTACTATCAATATTAATGTGCAGAAGAAATTCCTGAAGCTATGGTATAAAAAGAAGAAAATTACATTACAGGATATTTCCATCCATAAACAGGTAGAGTCCACGGAGGTTGACGCACAAGATGTTACAGGGACTGACATATCAGATGATGAGCAGTTGATGGTCGACAATCAAACACAAACAGAGGTTGAAGCAGAAAAGGTTACAAGTGCTGATACATCTGAGGACGGTTCAGTGGTTGAAGTCATATTGAAAAAGAAGACACCACAACAGGCACCACAGCAAGGTGAAGTAAAGAAAAAGCCATCGTGGGTTAAAACTTCAACATATCATCACCCACATCACCCAGCAAGATAACAATCAAGATGACAACCAATTAGCCACATGGACAACAAACCCCGCAGGACAGATCGAGAGGAACAAAGATCCACCTACTACACATCCACACAGAAGAGCTACCGCAGTCAACTTCCATCTCAAGCGAGCGAGGCACCAGCGAGATCGAGGGTTCACCTTTCTCTTGGATGGCTAGATGCACGTGCATGGTATCAGTAGACTACTCTTTTGAGTAGATCTTATTATTTATGTTATTCCCATGTTTCGGGGACGAAACATGCTTAGGGGGGTGGAATGTTATGTACCTAGGGGGGGTAATATGGGGTACCAAGGGAGGTACCCAAGGTAATAATGTAATAATGGGATGGGCCATAGTAATAAATAAGGTGGTTAACCCATGTCATGTAAGGGACCACAAGTAGTTAATAATAATGTAATGGGCCCATGGTATTAGTTGATGGTATGAGGAAACCATGGTAATGATGCATGGTATTGTATGTATGAAGCCTATATAAGGGCTAGAGACTCCACATGAAGATGAAGAGAAGTATTATTGTATGAACAAGCATATGGCTTGTGGAGTGCTCTCCTTCCTTAAGGAGTGAATGTATGGTGTTGCCCTACCATAAGGGTTTTGATAATAAAGAATCATTTCTATCTATTTTGATCATGTTCTTTCTTGGGTTTAGTTCTGTTATCATATATCTTTTGGATCAGATCTCCAACAATTGGTATCAGAGCTACAACAATTGATCTACAACAACCACAGACAAAATTGCTCGGATCCTTAAGAGGTATGATATCCCCTCTACCTTTAGGCCCCTCAACACCATTCGTAAATCCCTCCGATCGGTGAAAGATCCTATTGACCTAAGGACATGAAGGGTGTCTACTTGATCCCTTGTTCTTGTGGAACCCCCTATATCAGGGAAACAGGACGCTCCATCCATCAGAGGATCAGCGAACATGCAGCTGACCTTAGACATGGGAGAACCAAGTCTTCAGCGTTAGCAGAGCATGTGGAAAAGACCAAGCATCAGGTTGGTATTGAGGAGGCCAAGGTTGTTGCTAAGGTTTCTCAATTCCATCATCGTAAATTCAGGGAAGCTATTGAGATTGAAAGAAGGCCTAACAATCTCAATAGAGATGACGGCTGGAAAATCAGTAGCTGTTGGATCCCTGCCCTGTCGTCTTAGTCTTTCTCCTCCCCCCCCCCCCCCCCCCCCACTTTTTTATCTTTGTGCTAGCTTTTTGTGTTCCCCCTGGAGCCTTCCTTCCTCCTAGGGTTGATCCTTTTTGCTCTGTGGTTTTTATTGGTCTTTTTCCTGTCTCTCCCTGTTTTTATTTTTTGTGTCGTTCTCTTTATTTTATTTTTATTGATTTATTTATTTATATACCTTATATATACATATATTTATATTTATTATTATTATTATTTTATTATTATTTTTTTTTCGGTATAGTTATCTATTTATTATTTTTATTCATTTATTTTATTTAATTTTTCAACTATCTTTTACCTTAATTAGCTTTGTTCTCTATTTTATATTTTGATTTTTATTATTTTTATTTGTATTTTTATTTGTATTTTTATTTTTATTTTTATTCTTTTATTATTATTATTATTATTATTATTATTATTATTATTTTATTTTTATTTATTTTTTTTATTTTTTTTTTTTTATTATTTATTTTTATTTTTATTTTTTAAACTAACCCTTATTAGCCACATTCTTAATTTTATTTCCTAGTTTTAGTTTTATTTATTTATTTATTTTTATTTAATTTTTTTTTTCTTTTTTTTTTTAAACTATTATTTTTACTTTTTTTTTTTAATTTTATTAGCTATATTTTAGTTTTATATATTTTTTTATTTTATTTTTATTTTTATTTATTTGTTTTCCTCTTTTATTTTGATTTATTATTAACTTTTAACTTTACTAGCTTTGTTCATTTATTTTATTATTTTTTTCCTTCTTTTATTTATATTTCTCGTTTCTCATTCTAACTAACTATTATCCTATACCCTAGATATATTGTTATTATAATATTTCTTATAACTTATTATTTTACTTATTAAACCTTTAAACTAACTATTAAGTTTAACACATATTAAATTATTTTATTTATATAAAATTTTTATATATTTAAAAAAAAAATGGTCATCGAATATAACTATATTATAAATATGATTTTTCAACTCTGGTCCCAAAGTCAAAATTAGTCGTTGGTCAAGATAGCCGTTGGGGTGCTCTGCTCAGACTATTTAACTTGCATAGCTGGATCTGTTTCTTCAACTTGTCCTGACGATGAACCACACTAGTTGGTTCGAAACGCGTCGACAAAGGTCTTTCCTCATGTGATGTATGCCGAAGTTCTTCTTACAACTATATCTTGTCGGCAGACCATTTTGGTCATGGATAGAGTTTATAGTTCCATGTAATATGTATGGCTAGCCATGAGCCTTGTATTGTTATGCCATTGATGTAAAGTGTCATTGCTAGTGAAAGTATTTGTATGGCTAAGTAATGAGTGGCTACAAGTGGCGTTTGTATGTAGAGGGTCTTTTATATGATGTTGACCTTGATCAGAGTTGTTGATGTAGATACATGTGCATATGCTCTACTAGGTCTTGATATATTTTTTTAGCAGAGTTATTATTATTATGAGCGAGTTGCTACTAGCACTCATATGTATTGGCTAAGTGAGAAGATTTTTTTCATGAGCATTTTATATGTTGAGTGTGAGTCTTGTGAGGTCAGATTACTTGTTTAATATGTATGTTGTTGTCCAATGTTTGTCATAGTATTGTTCTTATGGATGACGGATGTTGCTTCCAGGTTATGATAGAGATATGTATATGTTGAGCAAATGTTTGTTGTAAAGAGATTTTGGTGTGCTTTTGTATTTTAACTAAGCAGAAATATTAGTGGGATCAGTCTGAAAAATGTATGAAACATGGTTTATAGTTGGTTTAGTTGAGATTCATGGGACTAGTCTAAAAATATATGAAATGAGGCCCACACGGGTTTGTAGGTTGGGGCTTTTAGTGGAAAGTGGTGGCTTCCTTCAGGTGGTAGCTTTAGACACTATTTGGAGGTAGGGGCCTCCAACAAGTTGGGGTCGGCATATAGTTGTGGAGGTGGTGACTTCCATCAAGTAGGGTTATGGAGTGAATGGGTGCTTGCATATCACAAGTTGGTGCTTGTACAATGGTGGGTGTCAATGCATTGTAAATAAGATTTTGAGTATAAGAAGAAGAAGAGAACAAGCGTCAAGTGATTTTTCTCTCGGAAGGGTTTCCACCTAATTGATGGGTGTTCTCATGTGTCTAATGATTTTTTATGTGTTTTGTGCTTTATATTTTTCCCATGTGTATTGTTTCCCATATGAATTATAGTGCATGTGTTATATGTTGTTATATGTTGTCATTAACTAATGATTCAGATAACCAAACAAAGAATTGGAAAAATGTGTTTAAGAGGATCCATATGATACAATACTAATTCACCCTCCTCTCAGTTTTATCAAGCTCCCAACACCATTGGATTTCCACACCCAAATCAACACATATATGTGTACATATACACCCAACATTCAGCTAGATCATGCCAATGTTGTATCAATACAAGTAACATAGGGACTTCCAAAATCCCTTATATGGTATGAACATCCTCATTTACATCTTATTTGAAACATGAAGAATATCATTAAACCAATAGTATTGGTATATCAAAAATAACCATACACACAACCATATAGGTAGCCCTGCAAATATTAAGGAGTTGACGAGCATCCAAGAATTCATATTCATGTGATTACAGAATGAACACGAACATTCTCATTCACCATACATGCTATATAACATCAATACAATTAATATAGTGAGATCGCAATCACCACAACTTAAGTAAACTACTTATCTTGCATTCTAAATGAATAGGGAAATTGATATTGGGACTATGACTCTCCACCCAACCCTAGTATGTTTGTGCTGCAATATTTCTTATAGTAAACCACCCCAAAGCCAGAGTTGGATCTTGAGAATGATTAAGGGAATTAAACCAAAATACCAACTGAAGGAGTGAATCCACAAAGCACACCGTCTCCACCCTTTACAAGCTACCAATACAATGCTTCTAATGTTTCCACCCTAACACAGGAATCCAAAGCATAGTGAATCCACCCTAAAGGAAATCTAGAGCCCATTGTAACTACTGCCACCAAGAATTAGAAGGCAACATGGCCTCCACTGAAACTGGGAATATAGAAGGCCTTGACCCTTCACCTGAACCAAATTCTTTTCTTCATGCATGTTGCATGCATCCATCTCCTAAATGCAGCTCGTATTCACTTTTATTCTCGTCTACGCCTCTCTCAATGTGTTGTGATTATGGAATTGTTATCTCCATATTCTCCCAATGTTCTCCCTTTCAATATGATAGATGAATACACTATCCTTTATTGTTTCAAATATGGTTTTTCTTGTGTTCCTCTTTTCAAATCCCCTTCTTGTTGAATTATAATCTTTTTTGTTCCCACTCCCTAAATGGTCTTCATAGCCTATTTTCTTTACATTATTCCCAAGTACTGTCTTGCATGTTGACTCACCATGTGAGCCACGAGGCATTGTAGGGGAGTAAAGGGGTTTTTCTCCACTCAATAGGCCCCATACTCCACCTGCTGACTGCCATACTAGTATTAAATACTCATTTAGGACCCAATTAATAAATGGTAAGGGATATGGTGGTCATTAAACCCCCAACCTCCAATTTCCAATTCCCCATGTGATTCCCTTCCTCGATCATTTGAATTTATGTTCTTTTTCTCAACCAATTTTTTGTAATTAATTCACAAGATCTCAATTCTTAAGTATTTAGGTGAGGGAGTTTAATAAAAAGGGTTGTCACACATTCAAGGTTACCAAGCTGAAAATTTTCAAATGGGAGAACCTATCCTCATCCCACACATTTACAAGATCTTTAAGTTGGCAATGAAGCAATGATGCCCTAAGCCTTTGAAATAGATCCTTATTGTTCCTACCTTTAATAGTGGGGATAGAAGAATTTCCTCTAGCTACATTACCATTATTATTAACCACATTTTATCCAAGTAATACAAGCTTATTTTAGAAAAGAAGATTATCCTTTGGCTTCAAATCCATGGTTAAAGAGCCAAAGGAAGAGTTGGGTTTAGGACATATCATTCAACCGTAGACCATTTTGTTACACTTGGGGTAATTGTCAATGAATATTACAATAATAACATAATCTCTTATTTTCTTTTGTTGGATTTAGAAAATATTTTGGCACTGTTCCAAGGACAAAGTTATGGAAGAAGTTAGAAGAGATAGTGGTTCCTCTCAAGTTCAAAGTTATTACAATGATATTGCAGAGAATGTTATTTCCAAGCTTAGAACCACTGAGGGTTGCTCAAAAGATACTAAATGCAACATCAGAGTCAAGTAAGGGCATCATTTATCCCCTACCCTCTTTGGAATATACATGGATAAGATAGAAGAGTGTTTGGAAGATCCAAGTTGTGCTCGCCCCATGCTCACTAGTATCGTCATAACTATTATCCTTTATGTTGATGGTATTTTTCCTTTGGAGAGGATCCATTACCATCTTGGAAAGTAACTAAAAATCCTCCGATATTTCTACTCCAATATGGGTATCACTATTATATTGATAAAAGTAAAGTCATGATAATTAAATAAAAAAAGATCAGTTATGATACATTCATTTGTGACAGTAGCTCCTTGGAGGAAGTTTCTTCATAAAAATATCTCAGAATCAACATCCATCATAATATCAATTGGGATTATAACATTTATAAAAGGATAAATGGAGGTTGGAAATTCTACTATGGTCTTGAAAACAATTGTAATTTGGTAGGTCTTTGGATATGGGGTAAAAAAAACTCTTTAAGACTTTAATCACTATTGTTATTTTATATGGATGTGAGGTTTTGGGTTGCAATATATCCAAAGAGTCATGAAGGAAGATTGAATGTATCCAAAATCATTTTGTAATATATAACCTCAATATCACAATAAACACTCCCTACCTTATCCTCCTAATTAAAGTAAGGATTTCACCCACTAAATGGGATGTATAAGAAAAAATTATCTAGCATGGACGCCAAGTGGTTTGCTAAAATTGCTTCCAGTTCTATCCAAAATGCTCACGTTCGGCTAAAGCAAAGGTGATATAAGGATACCCGGTCTTAGTTGGACAATTGGGGAATAATAGAGAAGATCATATTGTAGAATCTAGATAATATTACGAATAATATTACTTCCAAAATTAAGGAGAAATTGTAGGGTGATAATGAGTTAGAAGGAAAAATGAAACTATAATATTATAAGGAGGTGATCAACCCTAATCGTCAAAACCAAAATTATCTTTTTGTCTCGACTAGTGTTAATAAAAAAATGGAAAAAAGTACATGGGTTAAAAGGGTCTTGTCATGACTGTGATCTTAAGAAGGTTGAAGATGAAAAGCATTTTCTCTTAGATTTTCCATGTTATACTCACATTTGATCTAACTTTCAAAATATTTGTTACGCTCCCAACCTTCTTGACCTTTTAGGTTAGAAAAACTATGGTGAACTCAGAACACTTCTTTGGTTTCCTTTTAAATACAAAAATAAAATATTAAAAAATTACTATTCAATCTATAACCTTCTTAATATTTGGTAGACCATATAAATTTTAGTGAACATTAATATTAATAATCATCATTATCATAATGATAATCCGACAATAACTAATGATTTATAAACTAGTAATATGGAAAATTCAAAGTTACTTCTTTTCTTTTACATGAAAAAGTGGACATACTTTTTCAAAAATGGATTGACTCTGCCTAGTAAATACTTTTAACTTGGGGAAGTGTATATATTTTGTTCAAAGTGAATATAAGTTTTCCCAAAAAATTACTTACAAAGAATTTAGAATATAAATGGTGGGAAAAAATCAACCTCAAGAGGATGGGGTTTTTGGTTCTAGCAACTTAAAAGTAGAGTGAAACCTATAAGTTAAAAAAAAAAAATTAGATGAACATAAATTTCGGAAAAGAATTATAAGAATATTGGAATTTGAAAAAAAGGGATATGAACGGAGGGAAAAAAAAAAGGTAGGTAAATATAAATTTCAAAATAAAACTTTTATAAAGAAAATAAAAATTGACATGTAAATAATGGGAAACAACAATGAATTAGAAAGAATATTTTTTTGCTCTAATCCCTGGTCTTAAAAAATGATGGGAAAAATAACCTATTAAGAATTTGGGATATAAATAGTCATCCTAAGTCAACAACTCAGAAAAAATCAATCTTTTGGTTCAACTAATGTAAGAGTATGTTTACACTTACTGATTCCAGCTTACAAATTGACTAGAAAAAATTGTGTCTTTACACATTGACAAGCAAATGTAAACACATTACACTAGCAAATGTAAACACATTATTACACTTTTGATGGGAAAGATATCTGTTTTGCAAGTAGATATAATTTTTCAAAAGAGATTAATTCAAATAAGGGGAGGTAATATTTCAAAAGCTATAGATTCAATTAAATTGGATACTTTTAACATAACTTTAACCCATGGACATTGGGAAATTAGATCTCTTTAATTCGATTAGCTTTAACTAATGGAAGCTGGGAAAGTGGATATATGTTTTTGTAAGAGCCTTATCCTAAGGTCTACTAACAGATCTAATTTTTTTTGATATTAAATGCGATAAGAGGCGATAACTTACTTACTTACACATCTTTTAAACAAATAAAATTTTATCATTTACATTATAATCAACATAAATTAAGGTGAATATTTCATTCTATTAAACTTTACAAGAGTAGTCTATGGAGGAATACCTGTATCGGTGGCTGATGGAGATACCTTTGTCCTGCTGAATGCTACTCTTGATGTACCCAACCAGATTTACCTCTCAGCCAACTAGGAAATAATCCCTATCCTAGGAAACCTCCACAGGTTCCCTAGCCCTCCGAGCCCAAGTCCAACCAGATATAGTGTGTGTGTCCAAGATGAAAGATCTAGACCAAGATAACAATACTTCCCTTCTCTCAACAACCCAAGAAACCTCCACAGGTTCCTAAAGTCTCCAAAAATACAACAAGTCCAAACAATCACAACCAACGCCACAATCATAAGCAAGACCCTCCTCCCCTTTTCTCCTTTCCCCCTTCCCTTTTTATAACCTCCCTCTCTTCTCTATCTCAACCACCCCTCATTAATGTCATTAACTTCTCATCCATCCTTACAATTGACTTCTCTTCTCCCAAATAAAGTTGGGAGTACATTTGGAAATGTGACATGAATATAAAATTGGGAAATCAATGGGAGAGGACCATGTCTTCTCCCAAGTAAATCTGAAAGTACATTTGGGAATGTGAGATGAATATATATATTGATAATTAAATGGAGAGGACTATGTCTTCTCCCAAATAAATGTGAGGGTACATTGGGGAATGTGAGATGTAATTAAATGGAGAGGACCATGTCTTTTCCATAGTAAATGTGAGGCTACGTTGGGGAATTTGAGATGAATACATATATTATTTGAAATAATGGAAGGAGACCATATCCTACCTAAGATTCAATTTGAGAAGGTAAGTTGGGAATTTGAATAATAGAAATCATGAATTTTATATTAGACCAATATTTCTCAATATTTTTAGATAATGTAAACATTAACAAAATTTGCAGGATAAGATTTAAGTGGGGCATTATAGCTTTGAAGAAAGATTCATGTAGACTTTGGAGTAAGGACTGAAAAGTGAATATTAATTTTCAAATGAAGAATTTTTTCAAAGGTTTGCAATACGAATAATGGATAAAATTCAATGACTCGGAAAGAAATATTATTTTTTAAATAATATAAAATATTGTCAAATTTATATTCTTAGTTTAAGAAAAATGGGCAAGTAGATATCAGAGAAAAGACTTCCAACAAAAAAAATTAAAATATTAAAAAGGAAAAAAACAAAAAACAAAATTTTGGAAAGAATTTTTTGATTCAATCAAAAGGACATGGTGTCTTTTTCTTCCCTTGAAAAAGTAAGGGTAATTACACTTTATAATAGATGGGGCGGATTGTTTTGTATTTCTCTTAGGATGGAGAAGTCTTTGAGTAACTGAAAATATAATTGGAGATTTTTAGTTAAATTATAATAAAAAGTAAATATGTTTAAGGAAAAAGGTTTTTCGGTGTAAATCACATGATAATATATTTGTGGACGTGTTTTAAAAAATAAATATAATTAAAAAAAATATTTAATAAAATAAATATTTTGTTTATTAAGTGTTAATTTACTCATTGTATTAATTTTTTTGAAAAAAATTTACAGTATGAATATTTGAATCTTATATTTGATGATGAAAAATAGATTCAGCACCATCAGAAGCCCTTAGAGCATTTAAAGGCTTTAAACTTGACAACTATAACCCAAATTTCCGAAAAAACCTGTCAATTTTTTTCAAAATCAAACAAAAATTTCCATTATTTATAAAACAAATCTATTGTTAAAAAAATAAATACAATTTTAAAAAGTACTCACAAACAAAAAAAGAGCTTATGAAAAAATTGAGATATGAATGGCGAATGGTGGCATATGTGATGGGAATGTATATCCTTATTCTCTGGAAGGTGAGAAAGAATCTTGGTGCGGTCACTTGAAGGTTCTTGTCTTCTTGCGGATAGGCTTCATTACCTTGCTTTGATATCGTGCCGTATCTGTCACTCCCAAAAAATTTTGATACCGTATAGCTCCCTTTGATATCGTTCTTCAATGACTTCCTCCACTGCATTGTGGTAAAGATTTTTGATAATTTTAATTAAATTTAAAAGCTCAATGTCTCTGGATCACAATAGTCCAACCAAAACTTATTAAAGAAATTTGATCCTATTTTATTCCAAACGAAACTTTGATGTCTAATTAAATATTAAATTAATGTATCCTTATGTGTAACATAAAAATTTACTAAATCTTTCCTAGTATATAAAACCTTATTAATACAACAAGAGACTTAATCTCTGATAAATTAGTAAATGGAATTTTGTTAGTTGGAGATTTCTAGAAATGAATTGTGTGGTGTTTTCAATTTTTCAATAAACTTTGTAGTGTTTTCAATTTCTAATCATATATGGAGTAATCATCCAAAACATTAGAGAGATAGAAAACACTGCATAGTTTATTTATCAAATTCTCCAAGTTTCCAACAACAATATAAATAACCGTAAAAGCCACCAATTACTTAAATAAAACCTTTTCATTCACTTGTAAGAAGAACACCTACTTAACCCCTCCTTACATAAATCTGTAACTATTAGGACTAACTTTTGACCATTAGATCCACGCATACTCTAAACCATTCTGAAATGATTTAATATTCAGGAAGTACGTTTTTGTGTTATAGTTTAAGGGTGCTCTCCTGTCTTTTGTGTTGTAATGTAGGGGGATTGCAAATACTCCTGACCATTTGGAGAGGTTGAGTTGTTGAAAAAATCATGCCTTATCCGAGTTTCGTCTCTGGATTTGTTGGTGCGGGTATTGACAATACAATTCACCAGAGATTTCATCACATAAACATAGCAGTCCGCTGCAAAAGAAAGTTGGTGTGTATGAAAGATATGGTAATGAAAATCAAGCCCATCTTCAGCGAGATTCAACAATACCGCCAGGCAATAAACAGGAAGAAGAAATAAAAAGCTTCAGCTATTAATGGATGGCTTGCGGAGATGGACAGGCTTCTTCATCAAGCATGAGAAATGGCCCAACAGTGCACAATACCTAAGTATAACGTTATTTCCGATTATCAAACCAACATGAGGATCACTAGTTTGATTTCAGATATCAAGAAACATCTGGAATTGTCTCCTTTGGTTGAGCTGGCACAAATTCCAGGGCTCCTGGAGGGACAAACTCTGGAGCTCTAAGAGGAACTTGTGCAGATCAAGGAAAGCATAGAAGTTTTCGCTTCCTCAAATAGTTCTGCAAGCACTTCACAAGGGGCTCATGCTCCAACGGGCACCGCGAGGACGAAGTTGATCAAAGAACCCCTTATAGCCGGACATGGTAATATCTTTGAAAATGTGGAGAAGTTGGTGGTATAAAGGAAAAGGCCAAGCTTTTGTGTCATAAGTGTGGAGGGCTCCCACTTGCTATCAAGGTAGTAGGTAGGGCAATGGCGGGCAGAACTTATCCACAGCAGTGGGAATGGGCTTTACACAATCTATCAAACGCCGACAGCGTCCTTGCTTAAGGTTGAGCTACGACGCAGTGGGCAACGAAGAGGTTAATATGCAATTGTGTTTTTTGTACGTTGCTGCAAATGCCTTAGAGGATCAAATTATTGTCTCACACCTCGTCATTATCATGCGGGTAGGAGAAGGGTTGCTTGCAAGGAAAATGCCGAACGAGGACCCCTTCGAGATGGGAAGGGTTTATGTCAACCTTTTAGCAGATCGTTGTTTGATTGAACCCACCATGAGAGATAATTACAACCATTTTTGGTGTAGCTTCCCAAAGGAGTTATGATATATATATGCAATAGATTGTGATCAGTGTTGTGGGAGAGATCCATTTGGAAAAACTGTACATCAATGGTCACTGGCCATTTTAGATCTTCGTTGCATTTTATGGGCGCTTTTTTCCTTGAGGGATTTTCAGTTCGTATTGCTTGAATGTCGAACTGTGAGATTTTTGACCATAAACTAAGTTTAACAATTTGAGGGACAGTTTTTGTTGTGTTATAGACGGCAATTATCGAAACAAAAATGGCCGATCGATGTTTGATTGAAGCGATGATGACAGACTTTGATGGGCAAGTCCTATACTTCAGGCTGCATGACCTCATGAGCGACCTGGTAATCGCAGAGGAAGAAGAAAATTTCCACTACCGTGTAGGTAAGGGTTTAACTTTTTTGAATGAAAATGAGTTTTCCAATTGCATTCGCCTTTTGTTCGGCCACAATAAATTGAGTTATTTTCCGCCATTGACATCATGTCCCCAAATATGTACACTCTCATTGACGGGAAATGCATATTTAACCAAGTTTCTAGGTAGGGTGATGAAGAGTATGATCTTTTCCAGGCAGGGTGATGAAGAGTATGATCTCTCTTAAACTGTTGTCTTTGAGTGGGACGTGAGTGAAATCATTGTCGAAGACTGTGGGGGTGTTTACAGCAACTAGTGTACTTGAGTTTAGAAGACATGCCTATCAATAAATTACCTGCATCTCCTACCAATCTTATAAACCTTAAGACCCTGGTTTTGAGCAGATCTAGCATTACCAAGTTACCTTGTGACATTTATATGTTGAGGTCTCTAAGAAAACTAGACCTTAGAGGATGCAAAGATTTGCTATATCTACGTCAAAGCATTTCAATGTTGACATCTGTTAGAAAAGTTTTATGGGGAAGAGGAGAGGAGGCTGGCTCAGAATTTGGTTGTGGCAAGACAAATCTTATGAGAATTCAGTTGCGTCGAGTTAAGTCTTATGTTTGATCCGGATTTAAACAAGAACGCAATACAATACAGAGATAACCATAAAGACAGATATGCAGCGGAAATAACACTTCATTTCATTACTGTAAAATACTGAAATATGCTTACAAACAGAAGTGGAAATAAACCAGCTAGGGCGATGGTAGCTTATCTCTGAGAAGAGATGTGGCGACTACATGCATCTGAACTCTCTTACAATGAGGCTCAAGGGCATTTTTATTATTGAACAATAAGAGAAAACCCTAAACAACCAAAACCCTAACCCGAGGAGATGTAACACCAGAGTTTGTGGGTCCCATTGGGGTGAGTTGGACAGCCAACTTCCCGGGGTCGCGAATTGGTCATATTATCTCTGTTTGACACGCATGATAGCCCATTGGAAAGATCTCTCCGAGAACTACGACAGAAAGGACGATTTTAGAAAGAAAATCACTAGCGGTAGATTTCCTAAAAAACGTTGTTTAGGGCCTCAAAACGGCTCCGGAAGTTTAGGACCTGAAAAACTGCTAAAAATAGTAAACTGTGCTATAATTAAGGAAACTGAAAAACTGAAAGAAGCACTGGTGGGGATCCAAGTGGAATTAGCGGGTGGCCACCAATATCCACCTGGATCACTCCTCCCCCCTTAGGAAGCAATGGTCCCCATTGCATTGAGTTCCTCCATGAGATGACAGAACTTCTGCTAAACTTGGTCCTTGGTGAGCCACTTGCCCTGGTGAAGGAGTTGGCCTGCTTTGACAACTCGATACAGTTGGATATTTTGTTGGCGATTGTGCTTGATTTGTGTGTCCATGATCTGATCAGTTGTAGCTTGTTCCATGCAATCTGGATTTAACTCTGTGGGTGTGAGCTGTTCTGCAATGTCAGATGTGTCTAGTAATGGTGGAAAGTATGGCTGAAGGCGGTCCACATTGAACACTGGGTGCAGGCCAAGGAATGGGGGAATGCTGAGCTCAAATGCATTGTCTCCCACAGCCTTGGTAGTGGTGTAAGGACCATATCGGAGTGGTCTGAATTTCCGATAGGCTCCAGTAAGGCGTTCCTTTTGCAAATTCAAGCAGACTTTGTCGCCCACCTGAAACTTGTGTGGCACCCGATGTTGATCATGTCGCTACTTGTACTTGGCATTTGATTTCTCCAGAATGTCATGGACCGGCTGACGAATATGTTGGATGTGCTCAATGAAGCTGTTATCCTTATCTACTTCGGACTGGACATGAGCGAAATCTATGTGAGTAGCTGCAAATGGCATGGCCACATCGATGGGACATAGTGGCTGGAATCCCAAGCCCACCTGAAAAGGGATGTGGCCAGTCGAGCTGTGGAGAGCTTGATTGTAGCTGTGCTGAACATAGGGGAGGCTCTTGTCCCATGTGCGTGGATGCTTTGAGTTGTACATGCGCATAATGTGTACGATCATCCTGTTGACGACCTCTGTCTGGCCATCAGTTTGAGGATGGAAGGCTGTGGACTTAGTGAGTTTGGTGTCCAGCATTGACCAGAGACTAGACCAAAATGTACTGAGGAACCTGTTGTCTCGATCTGAAATGATATACTGTGGGATCCCAAAGTGTATCCACACTCGTTCAAAGAAGAGTTTAGCAGTGGCTTCTGTTGTGATATTCTTCTTGCAAGCCGCCATAATGGCCATCTTCGAGAACCTATCGACGACCACAAAAACACAGTCATTTCCATGCTTAGTGGAAGGAAGGCCTGACATGTAATCCATGGAGATGGATTCCCAAGGTCGACTAGGGGTAGGCAACGGGGTATAGAGGCCTTGCTTCTTGATGGTCGGTTTGGCAATGGCGCAAGTATTGCATGATCTAATGTACTTCCCGACATCCTGTCGAAGATTCGGCCAATAGAAATATTTCTGCAGTATTGCCACCGTTTTTTCGACTCCAAAATGCCCAACAGCCCGACTATAGTGTGCTTCCCAAATCATCTTGGCACTCTCGCTTGAAGGAACACAAAGGTGACCCAGGTGGCATAACAGGTCATACTGGAGGTGAAAATATGGAACATGCTGACCCTCCAAGAGTGTCTGGTATGTGTGGCCGGATTCTGGGTCGCTTTTATAGAGCAGTGGCCAATCAGAAGTCTCGTGCCCACAAGAGTTGAGAACGGTGGTTAACGCCATGATCGGTGGTCAACTGAGGCAATTTGCAACATTATTGGTGTTGCCCTTCTTATACTTGATATTCAAATGGAACTGTTGCAGGTATGTGGACCACTTCTGATGGTGATCATTCTGCAATTTCCCTTGGGTCTGTATGAACTGCAAGAGTCAGTGGTCTGTGTGGATGACCGTTTCCTTCCCCAAAATGTAATGCTTCCATTGTCGGCAGGCCTGCACAATGGAATACATCTCTTTGTCATAAGTGGGATACTTCTGGACTGTGTCTGAAAGTGTCTCACTATGATATGCCACTGGATGCCCGTGTTGAGTAAGGACTGCCCCAATAGCATAGTCAGAGGCATCTATCTCGACCTCAAATGGTTGTTGCAAGTCTAGTAATGCAAGAACTGGTGCCGTGCTGAGGCGATCTTTCAACTCTGTGAATGCCTTCTGTTGAGATTCAGACCAAAAGAATTTTGATTTCCCTCCTCCCTTCGTGACTTGACTCAAGGGCCAAGTGATATGAGAAAATCCCAACACGAACCTGCGGTAGAAGTTGGCAAGGCCTAGAAAGCTATGAAGCTCTGTCAGAGTGGTTGGAGATGGCCAATCCCGAATGACTTGGATCTTGGCTGGATCCACATGCACCCCCCATTCATCAATAATGTATCCCAGATACTGAACTTGGGCCATGCCAAAAGTGCATTTCTCCAAATTGGCACATAACTTGTGTTGCCGCAGTGTTTGGAGAACCTGTCGGATGTGGTGGAGGTGCTCTTCCCAACTATTGCTAAAGATCAAGATGTCATCCAAGTATACCACTACAAATGAGTTGGTGAATGGCCACGAGATGTCATCCATTAGCCTCATGAAGGTTTCAGGAGCATTTGTCAATCCAAAAGGCATAACCAACCATTCAAAAAGGCCCTCCTTGGCTTTGAAGGCAGTCTTCCACACATCGGAGGGTTCGAATGGTACCTGGTGATATCCTGACTTCAAATCGATCTTGTTGAAATATTTTGCCCCCTTTAGTTGGTCCAGGAGGTCATTAATCCATGTGATTGGGTACCTATTATGGACAGTGATCTTGTTCAACGCCCGATAGTCAATACAAAGTCTCCAAGTCCCATCCTTTTTCTGTACCAGCACGATTGGGCTCCCACAGGGCGATGAAATCGGACGAATGTGAACTTTTTGCAGCAGCTCCTGAATCTGCCTCTTGATTTCATCATTCTCCAGAATAGAGCGCTGATAGATTGGTCCATTGGGCAGCGGCGAACCTGGGGTCAGATCAATGGAGTGCTTGACCTGACAGTGCAGAGGAACCCCTGCTGGGGAGGTGAAGATGTCCTCATACTCCTCCACGACCTTGTCCATCTGTAGTTGTCGTGCGGAGGGGCCCTGTCTGGAGTTCTTGGCCACCGTCTTCTTCTTTTCTTAAGGGTGTATCATCAAGAACACAAATTTCCTGGTTTTGGAAATGAGCTTACTGCATTGTTTTGCAGTAACCAAAGAGATGGCGGTAGGCGGTGCTACCTCTGGTATCCTGTACAAATTATTTCCAAAAGTAATAATAACAGCATGGGGCCTTGACTCATACACAACATGTTGCTTCCACAAGTATGGTTGTCCTAATAACACATCACAAACTTCAAGGGGAGCAATGTCACACAATACCTCATCCGTGAAGGGCTTGATGTTGTATGGAACGCAACAGTGTTGGCTCACGCGAAGATCCCATCCTTGGTGCAGCCACCCGATGGTGTATGGTTGTGGGTGTGCAGTGGTCGGTAAGCCCATACGTTTCACGACCTCTGCCGAAATGAGGTTCTTTTGGCTCCCGCTGTCGACAATGAACTGTAGCGGGGAGCCCTTTACACACATCTGGGAGTGGAAGAGACGCTCCTCCTCCTCCGGATCTTCAGGTTCCTCCTTCTGGATCTTCGTGGTGGCAATGGTGGCGTTGGGCTCCGCATCGATAATCTGCTTTACTTTGTCATTCCCCTTATCGGGTTCTGACTCAGAGTCAGAACATGCATCTGATTCTGAAACCTTTAGCTCGGCCACCAGTGACTGCTTGGCCCAACACTCACTTGTGTTGTGAGTGGAGCTCTTATGGAACTCACACCACTTTCCTGTGTCCTTTTTCAGCTTCGCGACGCTGTTATTTTCTTGCAACTTTGGTGGGTTGTATTGGGTCACCCCGCCTTGGCTTTGTCCTTTGTTCTGCGGTTTGGGGGCACGTTTCCCTTGTTTCGGATTCGCAGACCCAAAGTCTCGCTTTTTCTGTTTAAACTTTTGCTCGACCTTGACAGCATATCGGTATGCCGTGCCGAGCGAGGAGATGTTCAGGAATTCTATTTCTTCTTGGATGTACTTGTGCAGGCAGCCACAGTATTTGAGTATAAAATGCTGCTCTGTATCCTTGATACCCAACTTTGTGCGAAGGGTATGGAAAATATTGGTAAACTCCAGTACATCTTAGTCCCTTCCTTGCCGCAGCGTGGTCCACTTTATGTATTGATCCTCATAGCTTCCAACAGGGTAGTACGGCTCCTTGATGGCATCTCAAAATGAATCCCAAGTCGGTGCGACTGAAAATAGTGAGCCTATACTTTCATCCTTCTGCTCACAGTAGGTTTCCCACCAATCATTGACGTGGGGGGTTGCTTTGAGAAGAGCGAAAATAATCTTTTCCCAACTGGAAAAATCATGAATAGAAAAAGAACCCTCTAGCACATTTAACCATTTATCGACGACATCTGCATCTATCTGACCCTCGAATATGGGGATTTCGAAATTAACTTGTACCTTAAATGGTGTGGCATTTCCAGAGTTGCTGTTGGAAGCCGATGCATCGCCCTTGGGTAGCCGCTGAAGGATTTGGGCAAAGTTGTCCATCATTGCATTCCTTTGTCGCTCGAGGGCTTCTTCGAGCAAGATTTTGATAGGATCTCCTGCCCCCTCATCTTTCTTTTCATCCGCCATGGGATGCCATCGGGATTTGTGAGGCTGGTCTTGCAAAGGTTCGATCAGTTCAAACCCTAACTCCTTATATCCTGACTGCGTTGGGGACATGCAAAGAAAAACAGAGAAGAAAAGCAAACCGCTCTGATACCACTGATCCAGATTTAAACAAGAACGCAATACAATATAGAGATAACCATAAAGACAAATATGCAGCGGAAATAACACTTCATTTCATTACTGTAAAATACTGAAATATGCTTACAAACAGAAATGGAAATAAACCAGCTAGGGCGATGGTAGCTTATCTATGAGAAGAGATGTGGTGGCTACATGCCTCTGAACTCTCTTACAATGAGGCTCAAGGGCCTTTTTATTATTGAACAATAAGAAAAAACCCTAAACAACCAAAACCCTAACCCGAGGAGATGTAACACCAAGAGTTTGTGGGCCCCATTGGGGTGAGTTGGACAGCCAACTTCTCGGGGTTGCGAATTGGTCATATTATCTCCGTTTGACGCGCATGATAGCCCGTTGGAAAGATCTCTCTGAGGACTATGACGAAAAAGATGATATTAGAAAAAAAATCGCTGGCGGTAAATTTCCCAAAAAACGTCGTTTCGGGCCTCAAAACGGCTCTGAAAGTTTAGGACCCGAAAAACTGCTAAAAATAGTAAATTGTGCTATAATTAAGGAAACTGAAAAACTGAAAGAAGCACTAGTGGGGATCCAAGTGGAATTAGCAGGTGGCCACCAATATCTACCTGGATCAATGTTGCAACATGGAAATCGCAACTACACAGAGGTTTAATAAAACATAGAAAATAACTCATGACAAAACAAAGTAAAAGCAAAAAGGGTTGTGGTAAATTTACTCATGAATGTTTAATACCACATCGGAACATAACATACTCTTGATTATAATATAAAACAGTGGAAAATACATTTGCGTGATAAACGTAAACTACAGCTGAAAGTGAAAATACAAAAGACTTACTACAATTTACGCATCGCTGGGGTTGCGGAGTAAATGTCTGTAAAACTCAAACCTGTTTTCACGCACCCACCAATATTTTCTCCACGATTTTCTCCTCACTACCTCGAATACACTCCCTCTCTCACTTGCCCAACATTACAAATGACTTTTACATCCATATTTATCTCAACATACAAATTTGACATTAATACATGACAAAGCAAATAATTAATACGCAACATGAGTGATTTTACATAGTAATTGGCTTTTTGAACTTGCAGGTGTTGTGGAGTGTGGGAAATAGTCACAGAGTGAATGTTTGCCCATATCTATTTACCAAAATTCATTAAATGCCTTAACTTTTGTGATGTGTTGAGGAATGGTCCACGCTGTACTTCTTCTCCGACTTCTGTCCTTTTGCCTGCAAACAAAGTTGTAACCGTGATGTAGTTCATTGGGCAAGCATGGTGTTTGTCAATGTGTTTAAGGCGGTGGTTGGGATTAATATTTCCAACACTCCCCCTTAATCACAATTGCCGCCATTGACAATTCCAAAACAATCTCTGAGATAAACAAAACTTTCACATGCCAATGACTTTGTGAAAATATCAACAATTGTTCCTGTGACCCGCAGTGCTACAACACAATTTCATCATTGTTAATCAACTCTCTGATAAAATGATATTTAACATCAATATGCTTGGTCCTCTTGTGAAAAACAGAATCCTTTGATAATACAATTGCTAATGTGTTGTCATAGAAAATAGTTGTCGTTCCCTCTTGGTTGTCGCAAAGATCTCTCAACATCCTTCTCATCCAAACTGCCTGACACGTTGTTGTTGTTGTGGAGACATATTCAACTTTTGATGTTGACAGTGACACTATTGGTTGCTTCTTGGAGGCCCATGAAATGGCTCAGGAACCCAAATGAAAAACATATCCTGAGGTGCTCTTTCTGTCATC
Source organism: Pinus tabuliformis (assembly GCA_031772625.1). Classification (NCBI taxonomy): domain Eukaryota; kingdom Viridiplantae; phylum Streptophyta; class Pinopsida; order Pinales; family Pinaceae; genus Pinus; species Pinus tabuliformis. The sequence continues at coordinate 816,308,218 of CM062810.1, forward strand.
AACACTTCCTACCCAATCACTGCCAACGTAACCAACTAGCCTGAAATCACTTGTTGTGGTGTACAAAATGCCATACTGTTTTGTCCCATTGACATACCTTAGAATTCTTTTCACTGCTTTCCAATGTGTTTCCTTGTGTGTCTCCATGAACCTCGACACCAGACTCACTGCATACATTATATCTGGCCTAGTGGCGGTCAAATACATGCAGTTGCCTATCATACTTTTGTATAATGTCGAATTGACATTGCTGCTGCAATCTTCTTTACTTAACTTCAACCCCATGACAGTTGGAGTTGGCGTGGGATTGTTGTTCTACATTTTAAACCTCTCCAAAATGTTTGCTACATACTTTGCTTGAGAAATAAAAATGCCATTTTCTGTTTGTTTTACTTTTATGCCCAAAAAATATCTTAACAAACCCAAGTGAGTCATTTCAAATTCATTCTTCATGACTTGTTTGAAATACGTGATGAGGAAATCATCACTCCCATAAAAATCAAATCATCTACATATAAGATGACAATAAGAATCTTACCATCGCTCTCTTTGATGTAGAGAGTGGGTTCACCGTCACATTTGCCGAAACCATTGTTCAACAAGTAAGCATCTATCATGTTATACCATGCATGTGGTGCTTACTTCAGCTCATAAGGAACTTTCCTCAACCGATACACTTTGTCTTCTTTGCCTTCTACTTCATAACGAGGCAGTTGCCGAAAATATACTTTCTCTTTCAACACTCCATTCAATAACGCTGATTTTACATCCATTTGATATGCTTTCCATTTATGTTGCGCGGTAATCACCACAATTATATGCACTATCTCCATCCTTGCGATTGTCATGAACATCTCCGCATAATCTCTTCCATGCTGCTGCTTGTATCCTTTGACAACTAGCCTTGCTTTGTGCTTTTCAATCTTTTCATTGACATTGCTCTTGGTCTTATATACCCACTTCACTCCAATGACTTGTTTTCCTTACGGCAAGTCCACTAGCTCCCATGTGTCATTATTTTCTATTGCTTCTATTTCTTCCTCCATTGCCGCAACCCATTTTTATTCTTTGACTGCATCTTCAAAATGGATTGGGTCATCTACATGACAAAATAAGGCAAATAAGGAATTCATACCAGCGTTGCTATCAACTTCATCTTGCTCATAAATTTCATTTAAATTTATGAATTTTGGCCTTCTTGTGCTTGCTGAAAATGGGCTTGACATGTCACTTTGTGTTGCGCTTTGCGACGTGCTTGTAGAAGCGCTTGCTTGACTATGTGACACTATCCTATTATTTGTTGATGGTGTTCCTTGTTGCCTGCTTTTTTGCGCTTGAATAGGAGTAGAGGGAGTCAATGTTGAGGAATTTTTTGTTGTTGTCAATTCCTCTTTGTCCTCATGTAGTATACATGCTTTCACATTGACTGTCTTCTCTAAACTTCCATCCCATGCTTCCTCTTCTATGAACTACACATCTCTGTTGATTATGACTTTCTTAGTTGATGGATTGTAGAGCTTGTATGCTTTGGATTCATCACTGTATCCAACAAATATACATTTCTCCCCCTTGCTGTCCAACTTCTTCCTCAACTCATCTAGGACATGTGCATATGCCACACATCCAAAAACTCTCATGTGAGTGACACTATGCTTTCTTCCACTCCATGCCTCTTCAGGAACTACGTTATGGACGCTTTTGGTTGGAAATCTATTCAAGATATATGATGCACAAGTGACAACTTCAACCCAATAATCATTTGGAAAATGCTTTGCCTTCAACATACTCCTTGCCATTTCCATAATGGTCCTATTCTTCCTTTCCGCTACACCATTTTTCTGAGGTGTATACCTTGTTGTAAATTGCTTGTGAATTCCATGCTCCCTACAAAAATGTAGGAAATCATTTGAGATGTATTCGCCACCTCTGTCAGTCCTGAGGACTTTGATGTAGTGTCCACTTTGCTTCTCAACAAGAGATTTGTATTAGCGAAAGCACTCAAACACTTCACTTTTTTGTTTTAGGAGATAGACCCATATCTTCCTTGCGTAGTCATCTATGAAGGTCAATAAATAGTGGCGGGCGGCCACCAATTGATGGTGTCTGCATTAGTCCACATAAATCTAAGTGGACAATCTCCAAAGTTGCCTTTACCCTTACTAACTTTCCTGCTGGAAATGTCTCTCTATGTTTCTTGCCCAAGATACATCCTTCACATAGGCTGTCCTGTTTTTTATGAGTGGCAATCCCTTCACCATGCTTTTCCTATGCAACAAATTCAAAGCTCCAAAGTTGAGATGTCCAAATCTAAAATGCCATAACCAATTTTCATCTTTGACCTCTCCTTGATAGTTCACTTGTGAGAGGAGACTGTCTCAAAATTTGGTTGTGGCAAGACAAATCTTATGAGAATTTAGTTGTGTTGAGGTAAGTCTTATGTTGTGACATGGAAATCACAACTACACAGAGGCTTAATAAAACATAGGAATTAACTCACCGCAAAATAGAGTAAAAGAAAAAAGGGTTGCAGTAAATTTACTCATGAATGTTTAAGACCACATCGCAACATAACATACTCTTGATTATAATATAAAACATAGGAAAATACATTCCCGTTATAAATGGCGGTTGCAGCTCCAAGTGAAAATACAAAGGACTTACTGCAATTTACGCGTCACTGGAGTTGCAAGTAAATGTTTGTGAAACTCCGTAAAACTGGTTTTCACGCACCCACCAATATTTCCTCCACGATTTTCTCCTCACTAAATCACGGACTCTCTCTCTCTCACTTTCCCAACATTACAAATGACTTTTACATCCATATTTATCTCAACATACAAATTTGACATTAATACATAACAAATAATTAGTACGCAACATGGGAGATTTTACATAGTAATTGGTTTTCTGAACTTGCAGGTGTTGTGGAGTGTGGGCAACAATCGCAGAGTGAATTCTTGCCCATATCTATTTACCAAAATTCATTAAATGCCTTAACTTTTGTGATGTGTTGAGGAATGGTCCAAGCTGTACTTTTTCTTTGACTTTTTCCCTTTCACCTACAAACAAAATCGCAACCGTGTTGTAGTTGACTTTGTCAGTGTGTTTAAGGTGGTGGGTGGGATTAATATTTCCAACAACATATTTGCAACAGCTCAAGACTTATGGTTTTCCGGTGTTGTGGAACAACTGCAAGTATAAAGGAAACAAAAAATACGCCTACATCAATATCTTGGGAAGTTTAACCCAGCTCAAAAGGTTACAATTAGAAAACAATGGACAGACTATTACCGATGGAACGTTGGGAAAGATTACTAAAATGAATTTTCTCACCTTATCACTTACTAAGATGGAAACCCTACCCAATGTTATGAGTAAGATGTCAAAGTTGACAAGACTAACATTATTGGATTGTTATCATTTGATAGATTGAATAATAACTTCTATGCTTTTCAAAAACTGGGCCCTCTTACATTGTGGAAGTGGAAGTGTGATATGTTGAAAGAATTACCTTATTTACACATGCTTAGGACCTTAAGGTAACCAGAGATTATTAGATGTTCTAGGTTAAGGAAATTTCTCATAGAATTTGGTGATACATGAGCATTTTGTTTATTGGAGATATTTTCATTTGTTTGGATGTGTGTTAGAGGAGTTTCCAGTCATACAAGAAGGTGGGATGTCGTTTTTTCAAAATTTTACTCTTATGGGATGTCATGTATTAAATATTACCAAAGAGTTAGTTGAATTTGAAAACGCTTCAGAAAATAAGAATTTATGGTTTCTCAGTAGAAAATTTGGATACTATTGAAAAAACTAATATTGTAAAAGTGGTGACAATGTCTATCAAAGACATGGAAGAAGCTGCAAAGACATACTTCCAATTATTCTTAAGAAGAGAAAGTTGGATCTATGGTGAGTTTTGGTGCAATGAACTCTTCCTTTTCTTAAGAAGCATTACCACATATGTATGATTTATACTTTGAAGATCGACATTGTATATCATGTAAACAAATATTGTAAAAGTGATGACAATGTCTATCATTGACATAGAAGAAGTAGCAATGAAGTACTTGTTCTTAAGAAGAGAAGGTTAACTCTATCCTGAGTTTTGGTACTACTAATTCTTTCTTACAAAGCATTTACAAAGCATTATCACATATGATTGATTTATACTTTAAATACTAACATTGTATATCTCCAAAATCATGATGAAAAAAATAAAGAACAAAAAGTTCTTAAACGAGGATTAGACCATAACACTTTAAAATATAAAGTTCTTTAATTTTTATGGTCTCCTTACTCTTATTAAAATTTATATATTGATTTTTTTATTTAATTAAGAGTTTTTCTTAACTATATATTTTAAATTATAATAATTCATAATTTACTATTGTATAGCATTATTTTTACATTAAATGCAAATGAAAATTGAAATTTCTATGTTATAAATTGAAAATGTTACAAATTTGAACATGATACAACCTAAGTGATATGGTAAATTAATCATAAAATTAGATATTTATATAATAATAAAATTTAATTTAATTTATTAATTTCTAAGATAATATTATTAAATTGTATAAATTTATTTAATAAATATTTTCTTTATTTAAAAATATTTGACATCATTTTTGTTTATTTTTAATTAAAAAAAATACATTTTAATAAATTATTATAATAAAAAATAAACATAAAATAAATACCAATGTTGTTCTATAATTTTTTTTTAATATTAATTAATAATATGTAAAGTTTTTACATTTAATTTTTTAAATATTAATTAATAATATTGAAAGTTTTTATCTAGCTACAATTCAATTAATGATAGAAGTGATGTGAGTCTTCAGAAAATTTAGAGATCCAAAGTTCAAAACCTCTCAATTGTAACCTTATTTACTGAGTGGATACTTTACTTTATCATAATGTATTTTTTTTTTATAATTAAATATTGTATAAAATTAATTATAAAATAATACATAATCGTTCAAGGTTTTGTTTGAGGTTTTTTTGGGAAAGAAAATGTTTATAATTAACATTTTTTAAGACTTTAATTAATTTTTTAATATTAATTAATAATATGTAAAGTTATAACAACATCTTTAAAAAAAATCACATAAGAGATATTCTCGTTGACTCGTTTCGAAGAAGCTTATCGAAGGAAACCCTCTTATTGCCAGAATCCATGGTCTCCCCAAGATCCATAAGGAGGGGGTCTCTCTTCACCCCATTGTCAATGCTATTGGTGGGCCAACTTATCTTTTAGCATAATTTCTTGCTAATAAGCTCAAACCTCTCTTTGGTCGGACTGTATCCTTTGTTAAAGATTCATCTTCGTTCATTAACGAGTTAAAGGATTTTAGATTTGACCCTGAGGATCAGCTGGTGAGTTTTGATGTGCTCTTATTATTCACTAATATCCCCATTAATGAGGCCATTGATGTTATCAATTGCATCACTGATCCCGATACTGCTTTTTTAGTTAAAATTTGTCTCACCTCTACTTTCTTTAGTTTCGAGGGTGAATTCTATGAGCAAACCTGCGATGTGGATATGGGTTCTCCCCTTTCCCATGTTGTGGCCAATCTCTTCATGGTGGATTTAGAATCCAAAGCCTTTTCTTCTGCTCTTTACCAACCCAAACATTGGAAAAGGTTTGTGGATGACACTTGTGTCATCTGGTCACACAGTAAAGAGAAGTTGGAGCTATTTTACCATCATCTTAATAGTCAATTGAGTTACATAAAGTTCACCATGGAGTTTGAAGTTGATTGTAGCCTGCCTTTTCTTGACGTTCTTATCTCAAAGAAGGATGATGGTTCTTTTTCTCATCAAGTTTTTCGGAAGAAAACTCACACAGAGCAATATCTCCATGCTAGTTCTCATCATTTTCCTGCTCAAAAGCTAGATGTTCTCAACACCTTAGCCACTCGGGAATTGCGGGTTTCTGACGAAAATCACCTTAAAGATGAGAAAACCCACCTCCTTAATTTTTTAATAAGAATGGTTATAGTAGGTCCCCAGGTCTTAGGGCTTTTCTAAATGTTGAAAAAGGCCCTAAGAGTAAGTTTGATCCCAAGGATTGGTCTTCTAGAGTTCATATTCATTTTATTGAAGGGACCACAGATAAAATCACTAGGATCTTGAACAAACATAAGATTCATTCTTCTTTTAGGCCCCTTAACAATATTCAAAGTTCTCTTCATTCTGTTATGGACCTAGTTAACCCCAAGGATGGGAGGGGTGTTTACATTATTCCTGTTCTTGTGGAACTCCTTATATTGGGGAGACCGATTGACAAAAGGATTTGTGAACATGCTGCCGACATCAAGCATGGAAGGTCTCGCTCCTTCGCTTTGATAGAGCATGCAGAAAAAATAAATCATCACATCTGCATTAAAGAGGCTAGGGTCATTGCGAGGATCGACCATTTTCATCATCGTAAATTTAGGGAGGCCTTAGAAATTGAAAAGAGGCATGTTAATTTAAATATAGATGATGGTTGGAGTATCAACAGATGTTGGATTCTTGTGCCTTCTTCCTATATATATATATATATATATATATATATCTTTTTTTAATCAATTTTGTAATTTATAGTATCTCAATTTTATTACTATGTAATATTATTACTATTATTTTAATATTCATTATTCCCCTAAACAATATTATTATTATTACTTTTTAATATTATTTATAGTTTTATAATATTATGATTGGTTAATCCACCTATTATTTATTTATGACTCTCTAAAATTATTTCTATATTAGTTAATATTTGGGGATTTGAATAGGATTAAACCATTAATATTGATATTTTAGAATATTTATACAATAATATTCATTAATAGGGTTATGAAGGGTTACAAAAAGTTTTAATAAAAAATAATTATTTTATAATAATATTTTATCAAAATAATTTTTAAATTATTTAATTAGATTCCCTTACCCTTTTTGGTCAAAACCTTTACTAATTTTTGCCCTTAGTCAAACTAGTTGTTACTTGCTAACGGCTAGTTAGCAACTCTCTACATCTATTTATTACAATGCCTGGATCTGGTTCCTCATCTTGTCCTGAAGATGAATCACACTAGCTGGTTTGAAACGCCTCGACGAGAATATCTCTTATGTGATTTTTTCCGAAAGATGTAGTTATAATTATTATGGATCATAGAAGTCTTAACTCAAAAATATGTAAAGTTTTTACAATTAATTTTTAAATATTAATTAATAATATCTAAAAAATTTATCCACTACAACTCAATTAGTGATAGAAACGATGCCAGTCCAAGAAAATTTAGAGATCCAAAGTTCAAATCCTCTCAATTGTGATCTTATTTACGGATTCCTCTGAGGCTAGCTGTTGGATTCCTCTAATATATATATATATATATAAATAAGTGTAGAAAGTTTTGCATAAGGAAAAAATTATATATATATATATATATATATATAAACAGATTACACATTATTTATCATAATGTATTTTTTTATAATGAAATATTGTATAAAATTAATTAGAAAATAATACATAATCGGTAAGGTTTTGTTTGAGGTTTTTTTGGGAAACAAAATCTTTACAATTAACTTTTTTTTAAGACTTTACATGGAAATGAATTATTTCTCTATGCACTTTTCAGTATTTTTAGGATGGAGATCCAATAATATAAGCAAAGGTAGAGCTCACGACATGATCCAGAGACTTTTTGCTTAATCAATTAAATCATTGGAAAAAAAAACATTGATCATACATTGATATATAAGTTGGGCTTAGAAAACAATAATCATAAATTAGCATATAAGTGTATTAAGTTTTGGTTGAAAAAAGAAATTTTCTTAGTATCAAATTTTTTCCAAAACTTGTTATCAAATCGAAAAATTCATTATACCAAAGTTCACCATAATATCAATCTTCATACCTTGTACATCCCAAAGAGTATCTAGTTTTAACTTCGTGTATATTTGATATACACATAGTTACCACTTCTACTTTATTTTCTTTTCTAATTGTCCTCATGTTTTCTTGTATCATGGAACAACTATAAATCCTTATTTTTCCAAATTCAAATAATCTTTTGGCAGTGTCTTCAATGTATTTCATCCCATTATAGTAAATACTTTCAAAGAAAACATATCACCTTAATGTAACATTGGCATTGGCAGCCTCTAACTTTTCTAATTTAACCCATGAAAATATTTCCAATATAGCGGCATTTCCAATATTGCCAAATTCTTGAAGAAGTCCATTAACTTAGAACACCAAACAATTTCTAATCGTGTTAAATTTTGATGTTTATGTAAATGTGAAATCCCTTCAAACTTATCACATTTATATAACATAAGACAACTCAAATTATGAAATTCACAAAAATTACTTCCCAATTTAAACAAATGGGAACATCTCGATGATAGTATCCTCGACTCTGGCATGTTTCCTACGTCACTTCGTAAAGCTTCCACATTTGCGAGCATCAAGTGGAGAGTATCCATTTAGGTCATACTCCCTAATGTCTGCTCAGTCGTCCTCTTTCCATTATTTTGTAGAGCTAGCCTTTGAAGTTGCGTTAAAGTGCCTAGATTGTTAATAGTAGTCACTTTTTCCATCTCTTTCCAGCTTGGTCTTCTATCCACAAGTTGGGACCATCATTCACACACAATTCCTGCTATGATGCAACCCTTGATATCCTTCGTGGTAGCTATCGCAAGTGTTTGCAACCCGTGAGGATTAAATATCCTGTGAGTTCTCAATGATAGTTTGTCCCTCTAGGAGCTCTGGAATTTGTGTCAGCTCAACCAGAGGAGACAATTCCAGATGTTTTTTGATATCTGAAATCGAACTAGTGATCCTCATGTTGGTTTGACAACTAGAAATAACATTATACTTGGGTATTGTGCACCATTGGGCCATTTCTGATACTTGATGAAGAAGGTTGTCCATCGCTTTAAGCCACCCGTTAATAGTCGAAGCCTTTTCTTTCTTCTTTGTGTTTATTGCCTCACGGTATTATTGGATCTCACTGATGATTGGCCTGATTTTCATTACCAGATCTTTCATACACGCCAACTCTTTTTTGCATTGGACTACTATGTTTATGTGATGAAGTATCTAGTGGATTGTGTTGTCAATACCTACACCAATAAATCCAGAGACGAAAACCGGATAGGCATGATTTTTTCAACAACTCAACCTCTCCAAATGGTTAGGAGTATTTGAAATCCCCATATATTACAAAACAAAGGACATGATTATATGCAGCATCCTTAAACTACAACACAAAAACACACTTCCTGAATATTAAAATTTCAGAATGGTTTAGAGTATGCGTAGATCTAATGGTCAAGAGTATGTGGTTAATAGCAATGCGTAGATCTAATGTTCAAGAGTATGTGGTTAATAGCAAGTCTCTTGTTGCACAATAAAGGGTTGTTTATACTGATGCATGGAACTAATCATCAGGGAGTATGGAACTAATCATCAGGGAGTATGTGGTTAGTAGCACATCTCTTCTTGCAAAAGAAAATATTCCATATATTAATTTATTAAGTGATAAATAGGTCTTTTGTCATTATTAAATCAAATAAGTTTTTTATATATATTACTTTGATATTTAATTTAATTGTAATTTTAAAAATAAATTATTATTATACTAGCACAAATACATTAATATATGTGGTGGTTGATACAGGCTGTAAGTATATAGGTAAATCTTTCACCAACAGGGATAAACTAAAATCCTAAATTCACATTTTTAAATTTAGATCTTCATAATTTTTTGATATTTTAAAGAATTGAAACTCATGAAGACCTATAGTGAAATAGACTACTCCTTTCACCCTAATTAACTTGAATTGTTCACCCTAATTAACTTGAATTGTAATTTATAAGAAAACAAAATTAAATTTGATAAATATTTGAGAAATAAGATTATTATTTTTTAATTAAATACTGGCAGAGAATGAGGTGGAGCAGATTGATTTTCTCAGTATTCAAAATAGTTAAATAAATTACATGGAAAATATCAACAATAAATGACTAGAGTGAAAATCGACTAAACTAAAGTAAATCAAACTGTCTGTTACACCTAGCAAACAATGAGATTAATATCTCAACATTAGAGATAATTACAATGCCTAATTGCTTTCTTTGAAATTGAAATACTTTTTTATCTAATGACTTTGTGAAAGTGTCTGCAAGTTGATCTTTGGAACCACAAAAAGCAAGTACTATTTCCCCATCATTGACAAGCTCACAGATGAAATGATAATGTGTTTCAATGCGCTTGCTCTTTTTGTGGAAAACATGATTTTTTTGTAAAGAAAATGCTGAACTATTGTCACAGTAAATAGGAGCTGGCTCACTTTAAACATTTGAAATACGACACATTATGGAAAAAATACTACGAGAGAGTTTGACTTCTAAGAGTCAATGGAAACATCCTATTCTTGGTTTTTTCAACCTTTGCTATCAATCTTCTATTAGGAGGTTTCTCATAGAATAACACTTGTTCCCTTGAAATATTACATTATAACCATGTTCCATAAATTGTCTTAGACTAATGAGGTTATGCTTTCGATGTGGAACATAATAAAAATTAGGTATGTATTTCTACTTATTTTGTTTAGTAAGAACATGGAGAGTACATGTGTTCCCTTGAAATATTACATTATAGCCATCTTCCATAAATTGTCTTACACTAATGAGGTTATTTCTACTTATTTTGTTTAGTAAGAACATGGAGAGTACATGTGTTCCCTTGAAATATTATATTATAGCCATCTTCCATAAATTGTCTTACACTAATGAGGTTATGCTTCACATGTGGAACATAATAAAAACTAGGTATGTATTTCTACTTATTTTGTTTAGTAAGAACGTGGAGAGTACCTTTCCCTTCAACTTTAATACATGAATGATCTCCAAGTGTAGTTTCTGATGTTATGGAAGCATCAAGATAAGAAAGTATATTTTTGTTACCTGTCATATGATTTATGTAGCCACTGTCTAGCAACCAAAGATCCTCACTATGAGTGCCTTCAAAAAGATGTCACGAAGAAAAATTGTTTCAGAGGATTCTCCTTAATTATTGGAGAGATGGACACCGCCTCTTCGCTGATATGATTGTTTGTTTCTTTCTGCATTCATGTTCATACTGTTAGGATATTCCGACACATAGGAAATAGTAAGTACAACTTGGTCTAGTATAGAGTTAGGTAAAGTGTGTTTCTTTACCTTGTACATTTTGTAACTTACAATCCGACGGTCACGATATGTAGTGATCCGACGGTTCATTCTCTCCTCAGTATTATCAACACTTGATCCGTGGCTTAACACCCGATTGGTCCATGATTTCTATTTAAAGCGCATCGAGGGTCATTTGTAGGGTAATCCGTCTATGAGAGAAGCTTATGTAAATTTTCATTCTTTTATTAATAAATTGCCTGAATTGGCCGTGTTGGCTCAGGCCGTGGACTGTTTCCCTCTTTGAGGGTTTTAACCATGTCAAAAATACTGGTGTATTGATCTGCGATCTGGTTGTGAGCGGTGTCCTTTGGTGTTCTGTCTGAGGAAATTACCCTGTAAATTCCTACATGGTATCAAAGCTATTTGAAGGTCGTGTCCTTTGGTGTTCTTTCCTAAATTTCTTGCAGTAATAGCATTGGACATTAGATTTACTCCATGTTCTGCTTCTCTGAGTTTGGTTTTGCAGAGGTCTTCATTGCTCTGTTGCATGATGATGTTCTGATCTGTAATGGTTTCACCAATATGTTTGATCTAATTGACTATTTCCATGACTCTAGTCATGAACTGATCCACATTCTCTGTGTCAGCCATCTTCATGGTTTCGAACTGTGCTCTCAATATCTGCAATTTAACTATCTTCACTATATCATTACCTCAATAAACATATTTCAACGAATTCATAGACCCTTTGATTCAACGGATTCGTGGAGCCGCCCTTTGATTCAACGGATTCGTGGAGCCTTCTCGTACGTGCTTGTTGTTTGTGCAATGTGTTTTTATGAAGAATAAGTGTCATCATTACGAGGAGCATTTACCTTTGACTTATGAATTCAACGCACCTCTCGTCATTGTATCCCTATGTTGAGGCGCTCTTTTTTGGACTTTCGTAAGTTTGAGTGGATCAAAGCACTTGCTCCTCTGAGCATGGGTGCGTTGGGCACAATTTGAAAAAAAAAAATATAAAAATCCCCATCTTTTGCTGACTTGCTTTGTTTTTTCGCCTAATGACCAACTTTGTACTCTTTTCTTTCTAGACTTCTTTGTCTTTGTTGCTCTCTCTAGAGTCTTATGTGGCCTCGTGTTATGATACCATGACAACAAATGAAAAACAAAAAGTGGAGCAGAGATTCCTCTTCTCACTATTCAAAATAGCTAAATAGATTACATGGATGACATCAACAATAAATGTCTGGAGTAGAACTCGACTAAACTAAAGTAAATTGATCTGTCTATAACACCTAACACACAGCACAATCAAATATAGTGACACCTAATAAATAATGAAATTAATATCTCAATAAATACAACATTTAAACAGTAAACAATAATCATTATTAATTAATCATAATATTTCCATTCATAATTTTCATTTAAAAATGATTATCAATAAATTTTTAAACATGTGAAATCCTAAAACATTTCATTTAAAAAAAACTTACACTCTAACATCTCTAATACTCATGAAAAAAGTACATATATTTTATAACGATCATTACCGTAATTTATAAATTTTCTCACAGTTAAATGGATCACTCGACATAAAAAAACAAAACAAAACAAAAAAAACATTCACCAAAATTTTAAAAACAAAAACCTAAGTGAACTCTATTCAGTGAAGGATTGCAGTCGTTTTAAGTTTTGTAGTCAGAAATACAAAGTAGAGATTTGGGTTTAGCCTCAACAGAAAATCCAAAAAAACTAAAGGCGCAAAGAAAAAGATATGTCAACCTGGCTCTGAGCGTACGAACGAGAACGAATTTTTTGAAACGTTTAACCACACGGCGAAGTGTTCATACGCTATATTACCAGAAACGAGAAACGGGAAACTACGAGAAACGGAGTTTGGAGGTTTCACACTCTAAGAAACGAGGAGACGTTAGTTTCAATTTTCAATATAGTTTCAACTAAATTTCCAGCCCAAATTTATTAAAAACCTAAATAATTTAAATAAGAAACTGATGCTTAGCAAATTGACTATTAAATATATATATTCTTATGAATCAATTAAGTGTATACATTTTTATGCATTTTGTTCAGCTAATTATTGTTTCCTTGATGAATTTGCAATTAAATGTGAATTTCTTGAGCGTACAGAAATGATCAACTTTCTATATACTTGCATAAGCCTCTAGTTATTGAATAAATACATGAGTGAAATCTACAATAAAAAGTGAAAATACAGGCGAGAATGACATGCAAAAGAGCGAACTTAAAAAATTTCCCATAAAATATATGCAGATAACTAAAATAACCGTTGTTTCCGTCTGGTTTCGTTTCTTACACGTTTTTTACGAACGGTGGCAACCGTCCCGTAACATAGTTGTGACCGCGGTGATTTAATGATGGCGGTAATTTAATGAGATTTTTCATTATGAAAGTTATGGACATTTTGTTTATGTTTTGAAAAAATTTGATAGGAATTTTTGTAAATCCAAGTTACAATGGTTAAATTTCAAAGTTTTATGTGTTTCAAGGTTTTTGATGGTGCTGAATCCATTTTCACCCTCAGAAACATGATTCAAACACTGCATCTACAAGATTTTTTGAAATATTTTACTTGGATTTCACTTTTCACTGTCCAGACAATTCCTCCGCCTCATGGACTACACTCCTCACAGAGGTCTCTAAAATATAATCTGTATTCTTTCCCAAAATAATATTAACATCATACATTATTTTTTTAAAGAGAGATTTGATCCAATTTCAATCATATTGAAATCAAATCAAATAATAGATTTCAATTAGGTTAGATAAGTGGATAAATAAATAGTATTTAAATTCAATCAGTTATTTTTTGGTTTGAAATTGAAAACTTATTAAGAGAAGAATATTTTCTTTTGGGTTTGAAATTGAAAACTTATTAAAAAAATAATATTTTCTTGAAATCAAATCTTGTCCACTCATTTATTTAAAAATCAAAATTAGTCAAACTCAATTCCAATATAAACCACACTTATCATGTAAATGTCAAACATACTTTAAAAACAAATTAAAATAAAATTCCAAATTTCAGAGTAAAATAAAATCAATTTTATGAATAAAATGCAATAAGTATATCAAATTCACCGGAAATTGAGCTTTGTATGTTGCACATAAACTTCTGTGAACTTTTGACGTCAAAGTTTCGTTTGGACTAAAATTGGCTCTAATATCTTTGTAAGTTGTAGTTGCACTATTGTGATCAAGGATGATTAAAATTATCAAGTCTTTCCAACAATGCAGTGAAGGGAATCATAAAAGGACGATATGAAAGGCAGCAATGCAACAGATTTGTGGGAATGACCGATAGGGTGTGTGATAGCGAGCTAAGAGCTAACGAGTATATTATTGGGTATTAAATGTTTGTTACATGTATTTTCGATAGTTCGATAATGCACAGGCGGTCAGTGATTAGATAAATAAAAAATAATGACATGTGTGTTATTGGACTATCGAGAATGCATATAGTCAGCCAATTTAATACCCAATGGTATGTTTGTTAGCGCTTGCCTGAGAGCAAGGCCATTTTCAATGTCTTACCAACTTAGACAACTACCCGCAAGAAGACAAGAACCTGGAAGTGACCGTACGAAGAAAAGTGGGAACAAGATTATTGGTCGAGATTCTTTCTACCTTCGAGAGAATGAGGATTTGCAATTCCGTAACATTGGTCGCCATTCATATTTCAAATTCATTATAAGTATTTTTTCAATTATATTTATTTATCCAATTTTTTTTATATTTTTCCAATTTTCTTAATAGTTTATTTTCCATTGTAATTTAACCAAACACATCCAAGTTTCCACTTTCATCTGCGTAAAAAGAACTAGGAATACAAAATATCTAGCCCAACAACTCTAAAAGTGTGATTACATTTATTTTTCCACGGGGGAGAAAAAGACACATCGGTTTCTTATTAATTAGAAAGTTGCAATTAAAAGGTTGTACAATGCTCTTTTCTTATGTGATTGAACCAAAAGATTCGTTTTTCCTAGGTCTTAGAATTTATATAAGTTGTTTTTATCTATTTAAGACTTTTATTTATCAATTATATTTCTATTTTTTAAGATTAAAAGGGTTGATTTTAGCTTTTACCACTATGACTTTTAGGTGTAAGCACAACTTCCTTCACACAACACATAAGTTTGACATTAAGAAGATTTGAACAAAGTACCTCATCACTTGTATCTCATGAGTCACATAACTTTACATGTCACTAGATTACCAAATAAGCTACAAGAAACAATTTCAATAAATACAACTAATAATATATTATCTTATGTTTACTAATTTTAAAATATTAGTCATTTAGAAAAATAGGCTTAGTGGTTAATGGTTAATAACATGTCTTGGATCCAAAAGATCATAGGTTCAAATTTAAAGAGTACAATATATGTCTTTCTAAACTTAAACATTATTATTTTTTTGTTAAGTTCGGTAGATCCTCCTTTTTCATTAATTATAGAGAAAATTTATGCCACATAAAACTGGCTAGGTGGCCTCAACATGCCCAGTGGGAAACCAAGTATGTTGGTCATCTATCTGCATTATATGCCATCTAGTAGCAAAAAATCTTGAGTCTCTCTATCCAAGCAATATAAGTTTCAGATTCTTGTCCACTTCCATACTCTAGAGTTCTACATACATATATAATTGCATAGACAAATTTAAAATCTATCCACATATATAAACAAAACTATCATAAAGTAGGCATGCTAGTCGTGTTGTTTAACTGATGTTGATTCCACCGGTGTTGGATCTTTGGCATTCATACTAGGAAACTTTGTCCGGACCAAGATACATGGCAAGTGCTGCTCAATTCAGCCAAGGCGGATGTCTTGTTTGTGTAGTTGAAACTGCACCTTTTGAAATTCCTTCTTGTAATTTGGCATTCCTTGAAATCTGACTACCATGCCTATCGAGATTTGCTCCATCACCTTTCCCAACATGCTTTTCAACAACTAGTATAGGTAGAGGGTCTGCTTGAATTGGGTGATTCTGCCTCTTTTATTTCCAGGGTCAATATGGAAGCCTTCGTGGACCTTATAGCGGAGCTTCACCTAGTAGACCTAGTCGCCTATATCAAACATAAGATAAGGAAATGGAAAAGCCTTTGCTGTCATACTCACTTTGATTCCACTGAACTTCATGTTGCTTTTGGCTATTGCTTTCATCTTCTAGATGTAGTCCTCCTGAGTAATCAACTTGTCATCGATGACATCGATACTGGGTAATCCCCTTTTCATTAAGGCTTCAATCCTATTTGTAAATCTGTTTAGCTGCAACTCCAAAGTCTCACACCTTTCCTCCAACTAGTCAATAAGATTTCTCTTAGTCAAGACTTTCTTGACCTCCAGAATGGTGGCAGTTCTGTCACTAACTCCAACTTCCTCCAGCTCATATCTAAACTTTGAATTTAAGAACCTGATAATATTAGCAGCTTCAGTTGGCATTTCTCCCATCTTTTCCCTTCCTTGCACAATGGTCTTAGTGGCCTTCTCTATTAATTCTTTCTGCTCAAATATAATTTGAATAGAAGGCCAAATCTCATTCATTGAGTTAAGTATGTTCATCCAAATTGTTTCCTTGGCTTCAGCAGGTCTGGCCAATATATGTGTCTCTCTCGACTTGGCATAGATTTTCCAAAAGTCTCTGAGATTTGTCCAATTCAGCAGTCTGAGCAGCTTCAGCTTTGGCCTTCTGGATTTCCAAAGCTTTAATTTGCTCACGTAAGGTATCAATTTCCTTTGACTGCAAAGACATATTTTTCAATGTCTGTGTGACCTGTTTGGCACTAGGTGTCTGAGTTGAAGTGGAAGGGGCAATGGTTGTTCCTGTTGATGGCAATTGAGAAAGAGGTACAACATCCAAGGGAACAATGACCATTTTCAAGTTGTCTTCCTTCTCCTTTATCATCTTTTCCAACTCTTCTTCCATCTGCTTGATCTGTATGTTTTGATCAATAATTAGTTTCATTATTTCTGATTTTTGAGCTTCACCTTCTGCAATGTCCTTGGTCATTGGATCTTATGTAGCTGGCAGCTTGAGTTGTTTCCTCGATGTTGCAATGTCCAAGTTTTTCTTCTTAATAATTTCTTCAGCAACAATAACATCCTTAGGGTCATACCCTACCTTAATCACCAAGTCCTCCAAAGGCTTGATATTGTTGTCTTTGGCCAAGGAGGAGACCTCCTCCATCTTCAACTATGACTACACATTTGCAAAAGAGACCTACAACTTGGATAAAGACATGGAAGTGTTAGTGAGAGTGTAGGATATCATCTCACCAATTTGTTTGTGCATCTCCATTTGATCAATGGGATGTATGTATTTTGTGCTGAACTCAAAGGTGGTGCTCTTGTAGTCAGCTGCTAATTTGGGTTGTGAAGTTTGGGCCTCAAAGAAGGCCATCTGCATTTTTCCATGTTCAATATCATATACTAACAAAATTCTACTTTATGAACTAGAAGTCTACTTCCAGAATTGGTTGTAGGTGCTTTTCTTCAAGATTTCATTTCTGAGCTTTATTTCTTTGTACCTATCAAACACTATTTTCTCTTTTTCTATCTGGACAGTGTGTGTTTCTAGCTCGGTATCCTTATGACCCTATGAAGATGAACGCTCAAAAGGAGAAGTAGTGAACTTCATGGTTGCTGGTGGAGAATCTGTGATGATGATAGCTGCCTATTCTTCCATTTCTTTGTCTACTTCTGGTTTGTGAGTCACCTTGGGCCTCTTTCTGTAACTGATTCTAAATTCTTTGGCTTCACTCCCTGTTGTAGATGATGACCCTTCCTCCCTCTGCCTTTTGCTAGTTTTTTCTTGAGGAACAGGAGTCTGCAAACTAGAACTGGACATAATCTGCTCCTCAGCTTCCTGCAAGGTACTTTATACCCATTCCAACTGATTTACATATTGTTCTATGCCTGGTTTAGAAGTATGAATATAGGTAGTGTTCTTATTGTCCACTCTAAGTTTTGAGATGATGCCATAGTGGTCATAAGACCATGTGAAGCTCAAGTTGAACTCCATCTCCTTCAATATCTTATTTGCCTCCTCCCCTGTAGTTCTAGTGTTGCACACAAATGGGCCTACCTGAGTTTTAATCATGAATAGTGCCTTCTACTTTACTATACAAAGTGGATCTCATCCGAGTTCAAAAATTTCCTCATATATTTTAGTGTAAAGATCCTCATTGGGAGGTACTTAAGGAGCTTGTAGGGGGGCCATTCATATCCGTAGACTCTAATCTCTGTGTAGCTTTGTTAGAGGTACCACTCTCTAGTCTTTGCTTGGTCTGAAAGATGTAGAATCCTTTTGACCTCCTCATTGATTCTGGGATGCACTACATTGTAGAGAATGTTCATAACTAGATGAAGAAAGTCCTCTATAAACTGTTTGTAGGTGAATTCTTGATGTTCCTTCATGACCATTGAGGTACAAAAGATCATTGGTTGTTGATTCCCTTCATCATCCAATTTTTTCAATGTAAAGGTGAACTTCTTTTCTTGATAATATATGAACATGTATATCAAAATAGAGGTGCAACTGAACACCTACTCTGTGGGAAACTTGATGAACAACCAAGAATTGACTGAAATTGAAAATTGTAGAGGGCTTGTTGTTTGTGGAAAATGTGGAGAGGAATCCTAAAATAGGTTCATCTACCCACTGATCAGAATGGTAGCCTAGAATGTGAGAAAGGATAGAAATAATCTGCTTGGCCTGATGAGGGAAAATGGAAGAAGGATAAGGAGGATTCTTCTTGGGAAATTGGGTGTTCTCTGGTAGGAATATTTCAAAAATCCTAGCTCTAGTGGCAAAATCTAGCTTATGATAAAGTTGGGTGAGGGCTTCTAGGGAGAAAGGGGCAACATTTTCCACAGAAGGGGCCAACATCATTTGATCAATATATTTAGCTGTGATGGTGAAAAGGATATCTCCTGTAGGTGCAATTATGGCTCTTTGGGCAGGGACATAGCAATCTTAGCATCTTCTAGTAAATTATGGTGCTTGAAATGTCACAGGAAAGATATAGTGGGGGAGGTTTGACTCCCAGAGTCCTATCTCATCAGTTTTATCAAAGTGTTTATCCTCTAACTAAGAGTATAACTCGAGGAAATCACATTCACAAAGTGTCTCAGCGATCCAGTAATCCTTCTCTATAAATGATGTGTGATGTAGGTCTACAGAAGGTGGAATTAACCGATTAATGGCCTAGTCCTGGGTCTTAGCTTTAGGAGGCATTATTGTAAGAGTTTCTGAACAAAATGGATAGACAAAGGAGGCTTACCGGGCTCAAAAAAATAGTTTGCCAGGCGAAAAAGCATAGGGAGGTGAATGATTGTTGGGATGCTAGTGGCGAAGAAGCTCTAGTGGAGGTTGTTGCAGGAAATAATGAATATCAAAAGAAATGAGAAGTAAAGATTGAGCATAATGAACCTATGATTTATTTAAACTTAGAAGTAAAGTCCCGTTGGAAATGGCTCGGGGCCGTCACTGTATGGTTACCTGGGAGAATTGAATGAGAAAAATGTATAAAGTGGGAAGACATTTAATTGGAGCAACGGTCGAGATAGGTGGTAGGGGGAGAGTGGTTGAGGAGAAGTGGTGGGGGCATGATAGGAATAGATACGAGATCAGTGGTTTTCGAAAGGGGGTGCTGGGTGGTAAGTAGTATCAAGGGGGGGGGAGGGGGGTGTGAAATGACCGCAACGTGCCACATAGGGGGTAGGGCCTGGAGGGAGAAACTACCTTCCGAACCCCCCACCCCCTGGTGGTAAAGGGAGAATGCCAAGGGGGGACCGAAACAGAACGCGGGCCACGGATGGAGCGGGGGACCAAATCCAGAGGTGTCGAAGGTGACGACAGTTTAATCACAAATGACACAATGTATTTTTCCACTTGCACCTGCATAATTGTCATTTCAAACTTCAGATAAAGGGGAAAAAATAAGGAAATGAAATACTTTATCCCCGTGCATACAATTATACTTTAAACTTAGGATAAGGGATTAATAATAAACATTTTGAAATACATAATGCATAGCTTGCACTTCTGCCCTTTTTCCCTATCCTCGAACATAGGATAAAAATTTATGCATGTTGATATTTAAGCGAACTTGCAAATCTACCTACCCTTAGCTAGACTAGCATTTTTATTTTAATCTCTAGGGTGCACTTAGACTAGCAACCCATTTTCATTTTCTTTTATGCAGAAAGAAAAACTATCAAACCTATCATTATTTCTCTTATTGATCCGGATTAAACAGTTGGATTAATGTCATTTTCTATCTAACCAATGATTTACCGAGTTTAAACTGTTGGGTAAACCTTTATTCTCAATCTCATTTATGAAAATGTTAAGAAGTCTAATCATGATTAAGTAGTATGATTAAACTAAAGCAAGTGATTGTACCATTTTGAACAAGTTGCGCACAACTTTATTTTATAGAAATGAAGCAACAAACTATGCATGAGTAGTGGCATCTAGACTTGCAACACTTTCAGTGTTATTCTCTTTTTGATTTTCTTTCTTTTTTGTGGGGTTCAATTGTTTTCCTTTTTCAATCTTTTTTGTTTTTCTCTTTATTCTCCTTCTTTATACCCTCTTTTCATTTTTTATTTCATTTTTATTTATTTATTTGAAAATCATTGGCAGATTGAAAATTATTTACAAAATAGTATTCCTGAGATACATCACTCAATTACCTTGAGATCCTATAAATTATAGGACCCTAACACATACCATATAAGGGATTTCAGGAAGTCCCTGTGTTACTTGTATTGATACAACACTGGCACAATCTAGCTAAATGTTGGGTGTATATGTACACACACACACACACACACACACACACACACACACACACACAGATATATATATATATATATATATATATATATATATATATATATATATATATATATATATATATATATATATATATATATGTTGATTGGGGTGTGGAAATCCAATGGTGTTGGGAGCTTAATAATACTAAGAGGAGGGTGAATTAGTATTGTATCGTATGGATCCTCTTAAACACATTTTTCCAATTCTTTGTTTGGTTATCTGAATCATTAGTTAATGACAACAAATGACACATGCACTATAATTCATATGGGAAACAATACACATGGTAAAAATATAAATCACAGGACACATAAAACATCATTAGGCACATGAGGACACCCATAAATTAGTTGGAAACATTTCTGAGAGAAAAATCACTCGACGCTTGTTCTCTTCTTCTTCTTATACTCAAAATATTCTTTACAATGCATTGACACCCACCAGTGTACAAGCACGAAATTGTGATATGCAAGCACCCATTCACTCCATAACCCTACTTGATGGAAGTCACCACCTCCACAACTATATGCAGGCCCCAACTTGTTAGAGGTCCCTACCTCCAAATAGTGTCTCAAGCTACCACTTGAAGGAAGCCACCACTTTCCACTGAAAGCCCCAACCTACAAACCCTTGTGGACCTCATTTCATATATTTTTAGACTAGGCCCATGAATCTCGACTAAAGCAACTGTAAACCACGTTTCATACATTTTTCAGACTGATCCCACTAATATTTTTGCTTAGTTACAATACAAAAACACACCAAAACCTCTTTACAACAAACCTCTGCTCAACATATACATCTCCATCATAACCTGGAAGCAACATCCATCATCCATAACAACAATAATTTGACCAACATTGGACAACAAAATACATATCAAACAAGTAATCTGACCTCACAAGACTCTCACTCAACATATAAAATTCTCATGAAAATAAATATTCTCTCACTTAGCCAATGCATATGATTGCTAGTAGCAACTCACTCAAAATAAGAATAACTCTACTAAAAAGTATATCAAGACCTAGTAGAGAATAAACACATGTATCTACATCAACAACTCTGATCAAGGTCAACATCATATAAAATACCCTCTACATACAAACGCCACTTGTAGCAACTCATTACTTATCCATACAAATACTTGCACTAGCAATGACACTTTACATCAATGGAATAACAATAGAAGGCCCATGGCTAGCCATACATATTAGATGGAATTATAAACTCTATCCATGAACAAAATGATCCACCGACAAGAACTACTTACATGATAAACATCAGAAACTCATAGACATGGAAACCCCTGCAAAAACATTGTTGGAAATAACAAAAACATAGAAGCTACACTACTATTAGCCATACAAATTCTCTACATCAATATAACACGATATCCCCTGCAACCATAACCTCTGAGCTATCAAACTTTAGAAAGAAAAATACATTGTTCTGTCAAATGTGTGCTCACCACATTAATCAAATCATTGACCCACAACATATTTGGTCCAACTTTCTCTTGCTCCAAACACACAACATCATTATACCAAAAGCACTCTATTATAGGTATATGTAATTAACTCTAATTTCACTATGTACTCAAACTATACTCTGCACATAGCATCTTAATCTTGATAGGAACAAATGCAACATGATCATATCCACTCAATACACAAATCAAAATACCACCATGCAAGTACTATCTTAATGAATGCCATCAATATAAACATTAACACAAAAAATACAAGATTCAATCTTAGGTGTTTTTTTTGGGTTCTAATCACTAGCATTCTAACCATAGACCAATACACAACAAGAAAATTTGAAATTTCTTTAATTAGCACTAGATTTGGACCAAAAAAATTTGACATGATTACATTCATTACCATACATAATGCACTCTTTACTACATGGGAATGACCAAAAAAGAACCATTATTTGTGACCACATCAATCACATGGACTAGATCAAAACATGAAATTTATGGACCAATTCACATCGAATCCAAAACTATAGGTAAATTGTTGGTAAAAGCTTGTGGTATTCATTTTGTAACCTACACGAAGCGGATGTTGGTTTTGGATAGATAATCTAGGTTTCACTCATGCATATAACACTGACGATGTAGGCTTGCAAACTTACATCCACCAAATGCATGGTATAAATCAACGTCTATAGCATGAATTGGGAAAAGTCAAAATTCTTTCACCCATAACTATATCTACTAGTCCAAACCTACTTCAAATTTCATGCCAAGTATCTGAATACCAGAGCCCTTCAAACACACCATGTACACACACATCCACAATTTTTTACCTCAATTCCAACACAAGATGACTCCATTGCTGACTATTAACATTAATGCCAACAATCTTCTACTTTTTCATTGATGGAATCACTTAGCCATAACACCAACTAATTGTCTTTGACTGAATAGCTAGTTTCATTATCTAATGGTGGTTAGTTTACTCTTCCTCTTTGACATCAATGGTAAAGGGTGTCCTGTTAGGGACCTACAATACTACTTTAACCCCCCATATTGTTTGTTGTGCCCCATAAAAGCCCATTATTGTTATTTCTGAGGCCTTACATTATTATTGTTATGTAGGCCCAGATTATATTGTGACCTTTAAGACTCCAATATATACCAAAGAGGTCTTGTCATATGTATAATCCAAGAATTGTTCTTTTATTTTATGCAAAAGGAGGTTTCCCCCTTGAAGAGGCTTATTTTCAAGTCGTTGATCTATTGTTTCTTCTGTTTTTGATATAGTTACATAACATTTGCTATCAGAGGTCTAGATCCTAGGGTTTCCTTGCTTCAAACAAGTCATCTTGATATTTTTACTACAACTTTTTTTCAACACAAATTTAGAAGATGAAACTTTGACGATGTGGAGTTGAAGTATTGGTAAAATTTGTGCAAAAAAATCAAATATTGTTTCATTATATTTTCTAAGATATGGTCTGAAGAAGTTAGGGTTTTTGCATGCTCCATAATTCAGTCTCAAACAAATGACCTAGGGAAAATCATCATAACTTTCACTTCAAACATAAAATTTGAATTCTGTAAAAATTTCCTGAATGTGCATGAATTGTAGCTTCTTGAGGAGGAATTTCAGAACTGAACATCAAAACAATGACATGTGATAGTTTTTACAAGTTCACTATACTGAACGAGTCCATAGTCAAGTCATTGTGGGAGATTTGATATAACTTTACCTTGAAGAATCCAATTTTGGTCTAACTTGGGAGAATGGAAAGAGGAAACAAAAAGATACCTTAGGATGAAGTTTCGGACCTTTGGAGGATGAAATTACAGAGATACAATAGTTTCAAGATCGAGCTCCTAAAAGCAAGAAAAAGGTGTGTACTTTTGAAAATTAATAACTTTTGTTTGAAAAATAAGTTTGAACTAATTCAAAGGTGTTAGTGCTCAAATATTCCCCACATATGAATGAATTGAATACAAATTCACTAAGGACTAAGAAGTCCTCCTGCTCTAGGTGCTACAACTGACCTCCAATGCACCACAGGGGGTAACCCTAATAATTAATTATATGATTTTCAATAAGAAAATAAAACAAGGTCAAATATAGATAATTGTTCATTGTAGTAAATCATGGCATTAACAAAAGTGAGTGGTAAAACTTAAATTCAATAAAAATATTGGAAAATGTGATCCTAACGATATGAAGAAGCTAACATACAAATTGGGAGAAGGTAACCGAAGAGTTGAAAAAGAAAGGAAAATAAAAAATAAAACACAAAGTTAAAAGATACTAGTCATTTTCAGTATTAGATAAAGATGTATGCAACAAGTACAAACATTCTTAACGTTCTCCTTTAAACCTTTGCAGATGGGTGCATTCAATAATAAATATTGAAACTAGAATCTACAAAGACATAGAAAAACTTTATGATTTCTGAAACGCTAGTGCTATTAAACAAAACAAATTATAACATAACACTTTCACAATTGCTAATGTAGAACACTGATTATTGCTAAGTTGAAGACAAGATTTCAACTGACAACAATCAAGCATAGGTCATTTAGTCCTACATTTGATAATATATATATCATAACATCGAAACTAAATGTATTTTCTCCTAAACGAGGGCAAGCCTCTGATTTAGTTTCTACAATTGGAAATCAAAAGATAAATGACAAACAAACAAACAAGGCTTCTTCAAAACATAAGGATCAATTTCAGAGATGTAAAAGAAAA
This sequence comes from Pinus tabuliformis, assembly GCA_031772625.1. Classification (NCBI taxonomy): domain Eukaryota; kingdom Viridiplantae; phylum Streptophyta; class Pinopsida; order Pinales; family Pinaceae; genus Pinus; species Pinus tabuliformis. Next base: position 816,333,523 of record CM062810.1, read on the forward strand.
CTGTGTAGCATGTATAGGTAGTTCAACAAAATTTAGAAAATTCACACTTCTGTCAACAACCCCCCCATGATGGGAAACACAGTTTTAAGTAATGTTTTAAAGAGTAATTGTCTTAGTAATTGTCTTGAAATTAACCAATTCAACTTCAAATTAGCACAAGATAATTTTAAAATGAAACAACTATTCGTTGTGGTTCCTTTGTGATTTAGAGGATTTGACTTTCTTCGTTGAGCATGTGGGGGAGAATGAGTGGGCTCCATGCATCCTAACAGTTGGTGCTTGCGTGGTGATCAAAGGGATTTCGCCCCAATCCTCCAGTTTCTTTGTCACGGATTGCATCAGATGTACTGGATGAATGGATTTTGATTAGGAGGAGACCTGCTCTATCACAAGATTTCGTTTAAAGTGATTCCTCAACTTAGCATATTTGTCCCACTCTGAGGTAGACAACCAGGGCACATTCTTATATTTGGTGATTACCACCACTAGCCAATATCTAATCTAATACCCACTGGTAAGAAGATTCTGTATAATCTTATTGATCCTGGCCATAATGGTAAAATCCCTGTAGGGACCATTTAGAAATCTATATGAAGAGACTGCTTCCTCACCCTAGATAGCTAGACATCCTAGTTCTATTTCTATATTCTTTAGTTGATTGCAGAAGTTTTCCCAGGATACCACTCAATTATCGTTTCCCCATAATAAAGAAACACTAAACCTCCTGAGATAATTCTAGCCGGTTGTAAAATCATTTATCTCTTTAACGACCTTCTCGGATTCATTCGGCATTATTTGCATATAAACCTATTTCTCCCTTAGGATGCAGAGGGAGAAAATACACTGATCTCTGAGAGGTAGATCTAGTCCTTCCAAAGTGTCATCTTCTAATGTATTGATGAGGTCAATGAGGGAGTTGATATCTTTCAGTATTTCATCAAGGGCTGCGGTCCTACTCTTTGCTTCCAAATTCGCACTTTTTATTATGCCCTTTTCGCAATTTGAGAGGATCTCTACATAAGCTCTGACTGCGGAGATCTTCTGCTAGATATCCCTCTATATCTAGCCCTTGGCTTGCACTAGTACTTGCCTACCTGTTACAATGACTCGAAGTGCTTCTCGCAAATATTTAACTTTGTCTTGTTAATCCTTTAGGGTGGCTTGAATCTACTCAATCTCTTCATTCTTCCAACCTAAATAAGTTCTCTACTCTACGTTCAGCTCTTGCCTTCCCTGCTTTAGCAAATTGTAGTTCTTGCTATAGTTGGGTTATTTTGACGCGTAATAACTTAGAATCTTCAGTTTCAGATGCTTTGGAGGAATTAATAGCTTGATCGATCAAAGTTTTGTATTCTGCCAAAAGTTTTAGATGACGTTCCTCCTTTTCGTGAGATTCCACTTTCAATAGCTCTATCTGTTTGAGACTTCTCTATCATTCTTCTTCTTTAAGTCGTAAGGCTACTTCAATTTCTTGGAGGTGAGCTTCAATTTCTTCCTTCCTTTTGAAATCCTACATCAGGACGTAAGGATCATGGTAAGGGATTTTAAGGATTGATTAACAAGCTTTGATTTCTTTTTCTTTCTCCTCCAATAATTTCTTAATCGGCCCACTATCTTTGGGTTGGCTGGATTATCGAACGAATATATCCTCTAACTCTCTTATCTGATTAGCCTTTGTCTTCAAATCCATGTGTGCCACCTATCATTAGGGGAATTTTGAGGTCTAAAATGGGCTTCCTAAGAAAAATGTACAACCAAAATAAACTTTATAAGAACCAATAGGATTCAAGATGATAATGTCAACCATGGGGAATGATACACCATTTTGGAGTAAAAAAGTAAAAAGATAAAAAAATAATAAAACTATTTTTTCAAATCATATTTTCAACTTATATCCCTAAGGTTTTACTCACATTTCAAGTGGGAGTACTCGTTGGATGCAAAATTTAACTCCTCATCCAAGGAGTACCCATGTTGCAAACTTTTAATGGACTCTTCTACACGAAAAACGAGTATTACATGAAAAAACGTGATTGCATTCACATTTTTTCTTGTATTACTCATTTTTCGTGTAGCAAGGTCCGTCGAAAGTACGCAACATGGGAAGTCCTTGGATGAGGAATCAAATTCTGCATCCAACAAGTGTTTCTGCTCCAAATTTGAGTAAACCCATAGGGAGATAAGTTGAAAATACGAGTTGAAAAAATAGTTTTTTCTTTTTTTCACTCTAAAATTTGATGTTTTAATCTAATCTTATTTTATTATTTCCACTATTATTTTTTAATTTCTGTAGGAGGCCCATTTGAGATCTCAAAAGTCCCATAATGAATTTCTCAGACACGTTTTTAAATATTTCTTACATCTTTCTGTACCCAACAGTGGAATCAAGTAATCTTCGGGCCACAATCTCACTTGCCTGTCAGTGCAGGTTGATGACGTCCATATCTGACACTCTTCCCAAGTTAATGGCCAATGAAGAGGTCTTAGAGCCTACCCTCTGTTGATTCTCCCTAATTTATGGCTAGACGACTGTAAGGTTTAAAACATTCATCTCGAATTCAATAACAGAGATAAATCAGGGTCCACCTGTGGGAATCACATCATTAAGTGCTCGAGTGTCTACTGACTAGGATTTCTCTGAGAATATGGCCAACTCCACATCGGTTTCCATTATTTTCTTCTTCCTAGTAAAGGTATGTTTAATGTCAAGGGCTTGCATCCCCGAATCCTTGGGTTTATATCTTCCAAGGCTTGTCAGATTTCTTTATTCAACTATTCAACTTCTTGTTCAAACATGTCAACATCCACATCATTTTCCTTTGGCTTTACCCGTCGTGACACTTCAGGCGGAGTTAAGGCTTTTGATTTTATTTTGGATGCAAGGGTAGTGGGAAAAGAAATCACAAGATCTACATCCCCTTCGTGTATCTGGATTTCAGAATTACTCGAGCCAATTTGGGTGGCTACCTCTATCATTCCTATAGATGTTGTTGACTGTATGGTATCATCGACAAGAGTTGCAATGTTTGCCAACTTTTCCACTTCTGGTATTTTCTCATGAACATAGGTTGATAATCCAGCTTGCTTCTTTAAACCTGAGATGATTCCCATAGGATCATAATGCCAATGGTCGTCCTACAGAAATCCAAAAGATAACATTTCCTTTTCCAAAGAATCTATTTCATTTTTGTTTTTAGCAATTAAAGGGGAAATAACATAACGATAACTAAATAATGATCCTTTTTCTTGGAAACAAAGTGTGATTCATTTACTATCATCTTTTGTCTAAGGACTTCATAAGGAAACAATAATGGCGACACATACTTAGGTAATTGAAAAGGTTTCTTATCGAATCCATATAAACGAATTACAGTATAATCAGGAAACAAAAACCAACTTCAGATACTCCATTCTTCGGTCAATCTTAACGTTTTGACTTGTTCTTCCGAAAACCTGTTTATCTTAGCCTTCGTTAATTTAACCTTTAGATGATGTGAAAAACATTCGGTGTACCATTACTACGCATAGGGAACATGCCAGCGATAGATCACATTAGAACAACGAAAAATTTACCTCTCTTCATTATCGCCATCTGTATTACTCAGGAGAAGCTTAGAAGATAAAAAATAGGAAGGGTAATTAAAAAGGACCAAATGGATGAGATATGAACAATGACGACAAGAACTAAAAGGAATAGCAATAGATAAATCAACTGTGAGGGCTCGGGTCAAGTAATTTGGAAAATTAATGGTTTGACAGGCAGGCTAAAGAGTAGCGAGTCATATTGCCAAGAAGACCGACTCATCCATTTTAGGATCATCATCCAAACAAAATATGACAGAGAGGAGAGAGGTTAGAGTCTAGAATAGAGGTTTTATGGACTGCGTAGGTATAGGAAACAACAAATTCAATGTGGGATTTGGGTTTTCAAATAGGGTCTTCAATAATTCAATGTTATCTTTCCCTACCCAGGTGATAAACTCATGGTCTAGCCATTTATTGGTTATGTCGATTCCCTGGGCAATAATCCTTAGCATTTTAGCAATTATCTCCTCGTCTAGATTTAGAAAGACCCTAAATGGAATTAAAACAAACTCTTGTTGTTCGTTCTCATACTGTTTGGCCAACAACAGAATTGAGTCAGGGTAAAAGTGGACAGGAGGCAAAGTTGCATGCAGAACCCCACATTTCAATAGCCACATATTGTCGTTAGACATAATAGTAGAGAGGGTAAGATTCCTCTTAAGGGTAAGGACATATGTAAGACACACTTTTGTGTCTTGAACCCCAGCCAACTCGTTAACCAGAGCTTCTTTTTCCGATAAATCAGACATCATAGCTTCCTATGATTAAATTACCGACCCAACAAGAAGATGAATAGCTAAGATGAATTACCAAAAGAAGGATGAGAGTCCTTCAACATGAGACCTACTCCGCACTTGTTACCGACCATGGATGAGCTTCCCTAGAGGACATGCAGAAATAAGGTCGAACGAGGGCATGACAAAAGGTTGGCAACATTAAGGTTAAATTGGCGATTAGGAGGATAATTAAATCCCGCAGACATGTGCCAATCGACTATTGAGCAACTCACCAATCAAGGATAGGGGGGCCCGCTCATCGCATGAAGGCGCACGGTTATACAGTGTGCAGGTTTTAGTGCGACCACAGTAGATCTGTGAAAGATAAACATCTAGGATGACATTAGGTTAGAAGGGAGGGTGTAACGGTCATGTATATTTCGGTGTGAGGTGATTTAGCGGTCGTTCGAGTGATTTTACACCAACAGTTGAGAGATGTCGGGTGGGAAGCCCGCATCTAATCCTCGCGCTAGTTTAGGGGTGACAATGAGGCTTAGCCGACGGATCAGGCATCGAATCACTGACTCACGGTAAGTCGATCAGGGGTTAAAGTTGTTGGGCATTTGGAAATGCGTTAAAGGCGCAACACAAATAAGTGTGATATATGTGTTTGCGTCATTGATCTTCCCACTAGGAGAGATCTATTGCTTGTACTTACGCACTCCATAACACCCACTCGACTTCTTTTTAGTTGGACGATATATAGCTAATTAGTTTTAATTATATCATAAAAACTCGGAAGGGTGAGGTATTTTTAAGAACCTAACATGGGCTCCTTCTGGGGATGTTTTTCCCCTGCAGAAAACCAAGAACGAAGAGAAGTTGCCTTACAGTTGGGCCATGGAGTCAGGATTAACTGGAGGCAAGAATTCTCCGATGAGACAAATTCGTACATATATGGCACGAGGGAGATTTCTGTGATGTGATGGGTTAAAGTGAATAATTAATGAGGAGACAATGTGAATTAATTAAAGTAATATAATGAAACCATCACACTAAGTGTGATTATTACCCAACTGTTTGTGATGAGAGACGTTGATTGCGATGGCAGGTGTTGCGAGTAGTAGCAGAGGTGGGCAGGAGATGCTCCATGAAAAACTAGACAAGGTGATGCGCTCACTGGTGATGATGGAGGAGAAAATGGTTCACATCGAAGACAAGTTGGCACTCTTGCCCAGGATGTATCAAGGAATTCAAGGAATGCAAGCATAGGAAGCTACCAAAAGTAATCGCCTTGCAGGCTCTTCCAATTCTAAAAAATACATAATCCAGGTCTCAGATAGCTAAATTATCTTTTGGGAATCAACTTAATTTTGAGCGGAATGTCTTTAAAATGTAATTTTTTATAAACAATACATATTATGGAGTCCTACAACTCAGTCTATAGTACTTTTAATGGATGTTACGTTGGAAACTTTTAGCTTATTATGTATATGAAGTTAAGGACAATATGATAAACACATGAGTAATTTTTCGCAAGAATTTTACTTTATTATGACATGAAGAATTCGAATATTTATTTTCCTTGTTAAAAAATGTGCGAATTTGGTTAGAGAGGGAAAATAATTCTACCTTTGTGGTTTATTGCAGATTGTTTTTTAACTCTTTTCAACTATGTTTCCTTTTCTTCATATATGCAGTGTAAATGGAAACTTTGCATGTGGTTATCACAAAATAGTTCATAAGCCAACTTTATATGGGTTTAGCGATAGACAACAAGAATTTTAGTAGCGAGGATGAAATGGAGGGATGTTAGTGTCGGATGAAGGCTTAATAAATGACTACGTAAATAGATTGCCTACGAGGGGACCAGTGTGTCAGAATAAATAGATGTCTGGGATGAAAACATTCAAACACAAGATTTTAGGACACCCCTCCACGTTAGTTACCATCGAACGTTGCTCCACTACCAGCTAGCATCCATAGCTTTGGCAGAGTCATTTGCTTCCCCACATACAACATTTTCCTTTCCTTCTTATTTATACAGATTGTTGGGTTCGTTGTGTATTCAATTTGTTTCATTCATTGATTTTACTTTGCGAACATGGTGAGAAGGAGCCACACTGGAAGGTTCCAGTGACACTAATGTCTCTCCGCTGCAAGCGAGCATCCATAGGCACAGTGGAGTCATTAACATACCTGTAAAACCACAACGTGAGAGGATGGGTATGTTATGCACTGACATATCAGTACCACTAACCTTGTTCCATTGCCAACGGGCATTCATAGCACCGACGAAGGTTGTCAACATATCCCATCCTAAGAAGGAAGGTTAATGATCAGTGGGAAACAAGCTAGTGATGGAACTTTCCCATGGAGAAGGAAAACAATCTGTTTTATAGCTCCGAGGTTAAACATGATTGCAACATATAAGATACATTGTAGGAATTTTAAAGAATGCGTAGATGTATGATAGCCTTCAGAGATATGGGATAATAGAATTAGATGGAATTGGACTCTGTCTTGTATGTAACTCGCATGACCCTAAAGTTGTTATACTTAAGAACTACACATGGTTTACCATAAGCAGAGGTATTATAAAAATTTATGCTCTTGTTTTATCTTTAAAGTGGGAAGAGATAATCCTAAATGATGCAATTTGATTCTATTTTGTAATTTGATTATATTTTATATGCATATCCCTTTATAACTTTGGATTATGTGAGTTATATATACAAATTTCAAGATTTTGCTTATATAAACATATATTACAATTTTTTCATGGTGTTTATTAGGTTATAGCTATTCCATTCATTTTTTTACTTATCTCTTTTTAATTTTAATTTTTGTACACATCAATTTTTTTCAAAGGAAAATAATCGGTAAGTAATATAGTGTTTGAGAAAATGGACATTAACAGAATGATCAACTTCTTCCCCTTCGAATTTGTTAAGAGAAAAAAAATCCCTCGACCTTATCTATTACAAATGGACCTAACCATAGGTTATCGAACTTACCATGTTTGCGTGATTCCTCATTCCTTTTATCCCATTGAGGACCTAGTCTTCAGGGAGAAAAATCATATATTTGGCGCACTAGTCAAAGATCTGTTTGATTTTTACTTGGTGCTAATTAATCCTATCATACACCAATTCCTTTTCTTGCTACAGCTGAACCATTTGGTTGATATGCCTCTGCAATTCGCTAGGCTCCTCGTTTGCTTCTTGCAAAGTCTTCATAACTTTGGTGCCTAATTATAACGGGAAAATAACATATAAGTCGTAAACTAGCTGAATAGTCGAGGTTCTAATGGATTTTTTAGTAGTGGCCGTGTCAGACCAGACAACACATTTTAACCCTACATGTCAATTATGTTTCTTTGAATGCATAGCTATTTTCAAGATTTTAATGATATTTTTGTTAGTGGACCTAGCAAACCCATTTACTTGAGGGTAATAGGCTTTTGAATGCCCTAACCTTACTTCATAATTATCACAAAAAATTTGGAACTTAACCCGACATAAAGTTTTAGTGTTGTTGGCTATGATATTTCGAGGGAATCTGAAGCGAGAACATATAGTTTCCACTAAAAAACACATCACCGCCTTGTCATTAACTTTCCTCAACGGGGGTTCTTCAACCCATTTTGTAAAGTAGTTATTCACAATGATAATCCAATGATGTTGGCCACCGGAAGGAGGGTGGATCTCTCTGATGAAGTCTAAACCCCATTGTTGGAAGGGTGCTTCAGCTACAATAGGCTTGACGGGTAATGCCGCAAGATTTTGCCTTCGAGAAAATTTTTGACACTTGTGGAAAGCCCTCACTTTCTTGTTTACATCTCGAAAGAGGGTAGGCCAATAAAGCCCACTCCTTAAGATTTTATGGGCAGTGGCTCGCCACACGAAATGGCCACCATGTACCCTGTCATGATGCTAAGAAATCAGGTAGTCAACTTGGGAAGGAAGAACACAATTCAAAATAATGCTTACTGGATCTTTCCAGTATAGCTTACCATCTATAATACCAAAATTTATATCCTTTAACTTAAGTTAGTGTCACACAAAGTTTCTCAAGGAACTAGGCAACTGCATAGTTTGAAGGTAAGTTATGATATCCTTGTACCATTCAGATGATAATAAATTTGGATGAACAGTAGTAGGATCTAAAAGAGGTAGAAACAACCTTGGTTGCTTATCCTGTTTCCCTTCACCTAGTTCTACCAAGTTTTATGGATCATATTGGTTGATTCTTAATACATCAAAATTGGCCTAAGTTGAGAACTTAGCTAGTCCTTACCCCTTAATGATTTTGATGGGCTTTAGCTCGAGATCATACTCCTGAGTTTAAGCGATCCACTTCCCTCTCCTCCCCTTGGTATCGTGCTGTAAGAGTATATCCTGACACCATGCTACGAAACTATATGTCCCAGTAGTTTCCCTTTGGTCATAGCAAAGAAATATTTTTAGTGTTCAGAGATAGATCAAACCTGCGACACTTTTGGAAAATCACTTGTAGATGCTTGAGATGCTGATCATCGCTTTAGGAGAACGTTTTCATGTCATCCAAATAGATAACTATGAACCAATCCTTCTCATCGGCGAATGAGATCTCCATTTCCCTTTGGAAGGTTTCTCTAGCATTCATAAATCTGAATGACATTTGTTGATACATGAATGTACCCCAAGGGGTGGTGAAGGAAATTTTATACATATCGTCTTTGTGGACAGCTATCTGGTTATAACCAGAAAACCCATCCATCATAGAGATGCGGGTAGCGCCGACTACTCGTTGGATTATAGCATCCGTCTTGGGGAGAGGATGATTGTCCTTAAGTGAGTCTCGATTGAGGTTCCTAAAATCTATACATAGCCGAATCTCACCATTTTTCTTTCTAACGGGGACTAGATTAGCTACCCAGGTAGAATAACATAATGGAACAATTATATTTGCATCTAAAAAGCTTAGTAATTTCATTTTCGATGGGAGGGATTAATAGAGGATTAATGTGACATATTTTTTTACGAAAAGGCTTAACCCCTTCCTTTAGAGGGATTCAATGTTCTATTATACTCTGGTCGTAGGCTTTAAGATCATCATAATACCAAGCGAAGATGTCAGTATATTTTGAAAGAAGATAAATGTATAGATCTTTAACATGGGGCAAAAGTAGCTTGGATAAGTTAACTAATTTAGCCTCACTGGTGAGGGAAATGTTCACAGCTTCTATCTCCATATTTGGAGGCTTAAGGGTTGGGTTGGAAACAACATCATTGCGGTCAAAAATTTTCTCCAAAGGAATCAACCCTATGGGGATGTAATTATTTTTCAACTGAATGACATCGTGCTTACCGATTTTAGTTTTTAAAGGAGTAGTATTAGCATTGGCCTGGTCAATGTCTTCATCTTCATCTATATAATGATCTGAAAATTCTGCAACTAGTTGTATAAATCTCTTAATCTCTTTTTCGTCTTCGAATACCTGCCAATGTTTCACATTGTTGGGTATGGAGGGCCTGTAGGGGACTTCTATTTCAAATTTAAGTTTGAGTCCATAAGGAGGAATGAAAGTAGCTACTGTAACAATAACAACATCTGCTAATTGATTTTGTTCTCTAGGAATAGTGGTAAAATTGATAACTGCAAATAAATTATCTACTAGGTCCCAGACTTTGTCTATGTAGGCGCGCAAACGAGGGTTATTGGTTTGGTATTTGTTTGTCACTTGCTTGATTACTAATTCGAAGTTTCCATATGTTAATAAATTTTGAATATTAAGCTTGTGTGTCGTCTCTAACCCAAGAACTATGGCTTCATATTCATCTATGTTGTTAGTGGTTTCAAAGTTCAATTTGAAAGAAAATGAGGTATTCCTTTGAGAGGGGGGTATGAAAACGCATTGGAAACAGACCCTGCTTTGGAAGAGGCTCCATTGAAATACATTTTCCAAACCACATTAAGGTCTGGGGCCAAGGCGATATAAGCGTCTTTTTCAGACCTAAGAACCTTCTCTTTCTCCTAGACAAAAAACATGAAGTTTCACATATTTCCTTCAAAAGTATATATTGGGAAGTTCTCAGGTTGTTGTTCCGAACTAATGGTGTAAGTCAACCTAGATTCCCTATATAAGCATTGAGTGATCTAATAGAGATCTAGTTGCAACGACCCACCAAGCTTTTCACCCTAGCTCCTAGACAGGAGCATCCCATAATTAGGAGGGACATTAGCCACAACTATGTCCATGACAATGCTCTTGACTATAACCTAGGCCAGAACTACAACTAGATCTTTAATAACACCCAAACACTTGACTCTGCGGAAATCAAAGGAATACAAAGTATGATATTCTTTGGTTATATTTATTCTGAGTGTATCCATGATCTCCCTAGGCATAAGTTTATGGGAGGCCCCTAAGTCTAGCATGCGGTTGTGAAGGTTCCAGTCATGGATTTTTTAACTAATATAAAAAGGAGGGACGAAATTACCATTTTTTTATTCATGGGGCCGAGAGAGATCTTAGGGGCGTCACCTTAACTGTTAATAATGTATGTTAATCCAATTTCTTGAGGTGGCTGGAGAGAGTTTTTAAATAAGGAGTCAATTTCTTGTTTATAATTAGGTAGCTTTACGACTTCGGTTCACAACATACTAATTTTGATCCTGTTTAATTCATTTTGCAAGTTGAATTTTTTAGAGAGAGGTGTATCTACATCAATAGGATTAGGCTCAGGAGGTAATAAGGCTTTATCCTTAATCAGGAGAGGTTGACGGGCAGGTTCCTTCTGAGGTGCTTGATCTTTTCTGGGCCTAATATTATACTTATGTTGAAACTGGGCTTCCAGTCATTCAACGAAATGTTGAAGTTGTGTCATCGTTGTACTCATCAACGAGATTGGTGTTATTCCTGAGAGGAGGCTGAACATGTGGCTCATTTGGACTCTGTCCTCTTTGCAACATTTGTTGAGGATGAGGATGGTTGAAAGGGGCTTGATTCCTATGGGGAAAATTTGGATTTTGAGTCAGTGGATTAGGGCAAAAATTAGGTTGCACTAAGGGAATCGAGGGAGGTGGAGGAACTGCTCTATTTCCTACCTCCAAGTGTTGTATTTTATTAGTTAAAGATTTAATGAGCTTGGACATTTCTTTGATCTTTTGCTCTTGGGAGGAAGAAGTAGTAGGATGTTGAGGTGAGGTGTCAATAACCTTCTTCCCATCAGACCTAGTGTCTCGAGAGAGTCGTTTTCCTGTAGCGATAAGGCTTCCTTCACAAGCGCAAACTTTATCTTGGGCATCGAATAATGTGGCGGGTTCCCTTTCTCGCAAGGCATTGATAAATCATCATTGAGTGCTATATAATATGCAACTATGAGAGGAGTATTAGAAGGCTGAACAACGACGGGTAAGTGGTTATAACATTTGGTGAATCTTTTATTGAAATCAAAGATGGACTCGTCAAGTTTTAGTTTAAGGGCAGAGAATTATGTAAGCCATAACTGGTTACTTTTATTAACACCATAGTGCTTTGAGAACAAGTCAATTAGCCTATCCATGATATTAGCAAAAAAAAATTCAAAAATTTTCGGGTGTAATTTTTTTTAGAGTGGAAAATGTAATTTTTATTGTTTAAATTATGTTTTTGAATGCTATATAGAGTACATAATTTACTTGTAAGTCCTTTTTTTTTTAAATTTCCAAACGAAACATATAACTAAAAAAATGCTAAACTATAAAACACTGAGATGACTTCAAAAGTTTAAAAAAAAAAAAAAGTATTTTTTCAATACCTTTACGTGATATATATATATATTTATTTAAAAACATTATATAATATATACATAGTTTGACATTAAAATATTTTCATAGCATTTACATCAAGACATTTTATTTTATGAGTGCACATTAAAAAATGGTTTTTAAGTTATCAATATATTTTTAAGTATAAGTCATAATTCATATTAAAATATTTTATTGATAGCTCATATTGAAAATTTTATTATATAAAACTTTAAAATATTTTATTTTAACATTTTTTTTCTATATATAGATATATATATGAAGTTGAGATCAACATAAATTAGTTAAAATGGATCTTGAAATTGTCGATTTAAACCTTATGTTGAAATATTTTTGAAAAGTATAAAGTTTAAAACATCTTACTAACACATTTTTTTACTTAGAACTAATTATTTTAAATAAAATTATATTATGTCATATTGATAACTAACCAAACATGCATAGCATATTCATTTTTATTTTTTTATTATAATTAGCAATGGTTTTCTATTTAGAAAATATTTTATTTTTATTTTAAGAGGAACACATGCCAACTCTACTAGTATATTACACATGTGCTTCATATTACAATGTATAGTAAATATTTAGACTCAAAAATTTAATAAATAAAATATATAGTAATAATGCTTTTCTATTTAGAAAATATTTTATTTTTATTTTAAAAACACATGTAAACTCCACGTTAAGCACAAAATAAATCTTTTCATAATCAATTATATAAAATATATAAGATACATAATATCTTATTATTTTAGAAATGGTAAATAATAATTTTAAATTAATTCCAAAACTCTCAACCTATTTAAATATTTAGAAATTATATTTTAGTTTGATTTTAATTATTTTTCATCCACCATATTTCCACATTTACAAGAAGATATTTGAATGCCCTGGAAGTTGACGAATCATGATGGTCTTCCAATAAAGGAGCCGTCAATTAGCAAGTCAGCAAGTCAATCAGTTTTCCAATAGCGGAGCCAATTCAACATTCAACTGTCAAAGAGTTTGGAGTTTTGTGGTTATTCTTTTGGAGTTGAATAGGTTTGGAGTTTTTTTTCCTGGGCTTGAATAGGTTATTCGTTTTGGGTTGAATAGGTTTTGGTATTTTTTCTATGGTTTGAATTTGTTAAGGAATTTTTTTAGTTTTAGATTTTTTTAATTTGATTTGAATTTAATAGAGATTTGTTGAAATTATAAATTTGAATTAGGAATTTTTCATAATTTAAACATTAAATTTATAGATATATATAATAAAATTATAATTTAATTAATAAAATTCACAATTTTAATTGTTAACTTTAACATTTTAGGATAACACCATTTTAAAGGGAAGTGTGTACCGAACCGCAGAAATTGTCAGTCAAAGGTGGCCTGATCAGGGAAAAGAATTTAAAAAAAAATTGCACGCACTTTGTTTGAATCATGTTTTTTTATTGTGGGAATAGATAATGCACCATCAAAAATTTCTGGGCATCAAAAATCTTGAAATTTGACAACTATAACCTGAAATTTCACAACTATAACTTGGATTTACAAAAATCTCTACCAAATTTAATCAAAATCTGTTAAAAAATTCTTCATAATTTTCAGTGAAAAAAACAATCTGGTTAGACTACCACATTTCACGTTTATTGGCAAGTCAATCAGCCTTAACTGTCCGACATTTTCCATTAAGGGAGCCAATTCAAACTTTCTAACTCGTCAGGGAGTTGATCGGAGCCGTCGGTATGGAGGACGAGAGGCTGACGAGTAGAACTGGTGACAACAGTAGTCTAGTCTAACCATGGACCAAGATACACGGTCAAGTCAATCAACCTTGTAACCTGTTTTGTGTAGCGTCAATTAACCGTAGAAGTTAGAACCATTTTACCCTGTACATTTATATGATGAGGTCTCTAAGAAAATTAGACATAAGGAAAAAAACCATTCATCATAAATTGATATATAAGTTGGGTTTAGAAAACATTGATTATAAATTAGCTATTAAGTTTTGGTTCAAAAAAAAATTTTATATCAAAATTTTTCTAAAATTTGTTATCAAATCAAAAAATTCATTATATTAAAATTCACTATAATATTAATATTCATACCTTATATATCCTAAAGAATATCTAATTTTAATTTCATATATATATATATATATATACCATTTACCATTTCTACTTGTATTTTCTTCTCTAATTGTCATCGTATTTTTTTTTTATCATAGAACAACCATAAACTTTTATTTTTCCAAGTTCAAATATTCTTTTGACAATATCTTCAATGTATTACATTTCATTATAATAAATACTTTCAAAGAAAACGTTGGCAACTCCTCTAACTTATCTAATTTAACCAATAAAAATATTTCCGATATAGAGGCATTTCCTATATTTTCAAATTCTAAACAATTTCTAATCGTGTTAAAATTTCAGGTTTATGTGAACGTGAAATCCCTTCCAACTTATCACATTTATATAACATAAGACAACGCAAATTATGAAATTTACAAAAATTACTCCCCAATTTAAACAAATGGGAACATCTCGATGATAGTATCCTCGACTTTGACATGTTTCCCATGTCACTTCGTAAAGCTTGCACATTTGTGAGCATCAAGTGGAGAGTATCCATTTGGGTCATACTCCCTAATGTCTGCTCACTCATACTCTTTCCATTATTTTGTAGAGCTAACCTTTGAAGTTGTGTTAAAGTGCCTAGATTGTTAATAGTAGCCACTTTTTCCATCTCTTTCCAGTTTGGCATTCCGTCCACCACTTGGAACCATCATTCACACGCAATTCCTGCTATGATGCAACGCTTGATATCCTGCGTGGTAGGTATTGCAAGCGTTTGCAACCCGTGAGGCTTAAATATCCGGTGAGTTCTCAATGATAGTTTGTCTCTCTAGGAGTTCTGGAATTTGTGCCAGCTCAACCAAAGGAGACAATTCCAGATATTTGTTGATATCTGAAATCAAAATGGTGATTCTCATGCTGGTTTGATAACAGGAAATAACGTTATACTTAGGTATTGTGCACCATTGGGCCATTTATGATGCTTAATGAAGAAGGTTGTCCATCTCTTTAAGCCACCCATTAATAGTCGAAGCTTTTACTTTCTTCTGTGTTTATTGCCTCACGGTGTTATTGGATCTCGCTGATGATTGGCCTGATTTTCATTTCCAGATCTTTCACACACATCAACTCTTTTTCTTTTTTCTTTGTGTTTATTGCCTCACTGTATTATTGGATCTCGCTGATGATGGGCCTGATTTTCATTTCCAGATCTTTCATACACACCAACTCTTTTTTGCATTGGACTACTATGTTTATGTGATGAAGTATCTAGTGGATTGTGTTGTCAATACATACACTAATACATCTAGAGGCTAAACCCGGATCAGGCATGATTGTTTCAACAACTCAACCTCTCCAAATGGGCAAGAGTATTTGCAATCCCCATATATTACAACACAAAGGACATGATTACATGCAGCATCGTTAAACTACAACATAAAAACGCACTTCCTGAATATATTAAAAATTTTCAGAATGGTTTAGAGTATTTGTGGATCTAATGGTCAAGAGTATGTGGTGAACTACAGGTTTTTTGTTGCTACTCATACTAATGCATGGATCTAATGATGAGAGTATGTGGTTAATAGAACGTCTTAATGGTCAAGAGTATGTGGTGAACTACAGGTTTTTTGTTGTTGCTCATACTAATGCATGGATCTAATGATGAGAGTATGTGGTTAATAGAACGTCTCAAAAAGGTTTCATATACTAATTTATTAGGTGATAAGCAAGTCTTTTGTCATTATTAAGTTAGGTAAGTTTTTTTTATATATTATTTTGACATTTAATTTAATTTTTAATTTTAAAAATAGACTATTATTATACTAGTACAACTACATTAATAAATGTGGTATAAATGTGGTGGTTGATACAAGCTGTAAGTATATAGGTAAACTGGTAAATCTTTCACCAACAATTATAAACTCAAATCCTAAATTCACATTTTTAAATTTAGATCTTCATAACTTTTGATATTTTAAATAATTGAAATTCATGAAGACATATACTGAAATAGACTACTCCTTTCACCCTAATTAACTAGAATTGTAATTTATAAGAAAATAAAATAAAATTTGATAAATATTTGAGAAATAAGATTATTATTGTTTAATTAAATACCTACAGAGAATGAGGTGGAGCAGAGATTCATTTTCTTATTATACAAATTCGTTAAATAGATTACATGTAAACCAAAATGTGTATTACACCTAGAAGATGAGATTAATATCTCAACATCCCCTCCTAATTTTAGCTCTTACAAGTAGAGATAATTACAATGCCCAGTTGCTCTCTTTGAAATTCAAACACATTTTTGCCCAATGGCTTTGTGAAATTGTCTGCAAGCTGGCCTTTGGGACCACAAAAAGTAAGTACTATGTCCCCATCATTAAAGAAGTACTATGTCCCCATCATTGATAAGCTCACAGATGAAATGAAAACTGTGTCAACGCGCACTTTCTCTTTTTGTGGAAAAAATGATTTTTTGATAAAGAAATTGATGAATTGTTTTGACAGTAAATAGGAGTTGGCTCCTTTTGAACATTTGAAATATCTTTCAATAATATTTTTCATTCATAATAGGGAGACCAATGATGATTGAATGTTTCTAAAGTAGACTTAGACTCTTGAATGGGATGTGGTCATACCTAGAATGCCATAGCTGAGACTCATCTATTCTTGACACATTGTGGACAAAATACTATGAGAGATTTTGACTTCTAAGAGCCAATGGAAACATCCTATTCTTGGTTTTTTAAACCTTTGTTATTAGTATTCTATTAGGAGGTTTTTCATAGATATAACATGTGTTCCTTGGAATATTACATTATAACCATGTTCCATCAAATGTCTTACACCAATGATGTTGTTGCTTCAGATGTGGAACATAATAAAAATCAGGTATGTATTTCTACTTGTTTTGTTTAGTAAGAACATGGACAATACCTTTCCCTTTAACTTTAATATAGGAACGATCTAGTGTAATTTCTAATGTTATGGAAGCATCAAGATAAGAAATCGAATTTTTGTTACTTGTCATATGATTGTTCCAGCCACTATCCAACAACCAAAGATCCTCGCTATGAGTGTCTTTAAAAAGATAGCATGAAGAAACATTGTTTTAGGGTATTTTCCTTAATTGTTGGAGAGATGGACACTACCTCTTTGTTGATCTAATTGTTTCTTTCTGCATTCATGTTCATAATGCCCAAATTTTTTGTAATAATAACATTGGACATTAGATTTACTTAATGTTCTACTTCTCAGAGTTTTGTTTTGTGGAGGTTGATGATGTTCTGATCTGTAATGGTTTCACCGATGAGTTTGATATGATTGACTATTCCCATGACTCTAGTCATGAAATGATCCACATTCTTTGTGTCAGTCATCTTCATGGTTTCGAATTGTGCTCTCAATGTCTCCAATTTAACTGTCTTCACTGTATCATTACCTTAATACACACCTTTCAATGAATTCATATGCCCTTTGATTCAATGGATTTGTGGAGGCTTCTCATATGTGCTTGTCATTTGCGCTGGAGAATAAGTGTTGTCATTACGAGGAGCCTTTACCTTTGACTTACGAATTCAACGCACAGCTCGTCATTGTACCCCTGCGTTGATGTGCTCCTTTTTGGATTTTCGTATGTTTGATGGATCAACGCACCTGCTCCTCTGAGCATGGTTGCATTGGACACAATACTTCTCTCAGACTTAGCTGACCTGCTTTGTCCTCTTCTTTCCTTCTAGACTTCTCGGTCTCTACTGCTCTTTCTAGAGTCTTATGCCATCTGGTGCTCTGATACCATGATAGAGAATGAAAACGAAAGGTGAAGCAAAGATTCATCTTCTCAATATTCAAAATAGCTAAATATATTACATGGAAAACATCAACAATAAATAACTGGAGTGAAACTCCACTAACAAGTAAACCAAACTGTCTATAACACCTAGCAAACAACATAATAAAATGTAATCACACCTAATAAATAATAAAATTAATATCTCAACAAATACAACATTTAAACACTAAAAAATAATAATAATTTTTTAATCATAATATTTCCATTCACAAATTTCCATTTAAAAATAATTACAATTATATTTTAAACATGTTAAATCCTAAAACATGGCATTAAAAAAACCTTACACTCTAACCTCTCTAATACGCCCACAGCTAAAAAAAAAATATCATCAAAAATTTACTATACATTAAATTACATATATTTTATAAAACTAGCAAACCTAACTTTACAAACTATACATTAAATTACATATATTTTTTATAAAACTAGCAAACCTAACTTTACAAACTTATGACGATAATAACCGCAATTTATAAATTCTCTCCACAATTAAATTGATCACTCAAAAAAACCCAAAAACATTCATCAAAATTTTAAAAATGAAAACCTAAATGCACCCAAATCACTAAAGGATTCCAGTCGTTTTAAGCTTCCCTGGGCTGTAATTAGCAATACAAAAAAGTAGAGATTTGGGTTTAGCTAACCTTAACAGAAAAGAAAATCCAAATAATAAAAGGGGCAAAGAAGAAAATATGTCAACCTGGCTCTAAGCGTACGATGAAGAACGAATTTTTTGGAACGTTTAACCACACCGCAAAGCGTAGCCATGATGCAGGAGCATCTGGTCGACAGGGAGAAGACCGAGAGAGGGTGAACACAGTTTCGGAAGAAGATTGGGGAAGATGAACATTTCATTAAACTGGACAGCAAGCCTGTCAGAGTTCTTATGTTTGTTTTGTTTAATTTCTTTCAGGGTCAACTACAGCATTAAACTCTGTTGTCTTAATTTATGTTTATTTTATCTTAATTATTGTAACAGGTTTTAGTTAGAAGTGTTAAAGATAGATTAGTGTTAATAAGTATGTAAACAGCAAACCCTTATGGCATAAAGGGGACAAGTGAACAAACAAATAGTAAAAGGAAACGTATGCCTGTAGCAACTGTACAAACCGAAATAGCATAACTACCAAGCAGTTAACTAACTGCCCAAACTATTGTACAAAAGGGCAAATGAAACAACCCAGAGGGGTTCAGCGGCAGAACATGTAAAAGAGAATACCAGAAATACATACATTTTCTTCCTTCATCAAATACAGTGCACAATTAAACATACAATTCTATGATTTATGTCCTCTGTAATAAAATGTACATGCATATTACTGTGTTTTCAATTCATTTCAGGTAAATCAAATAACAGAGTTTTTACAATTCCAAAGAGTCCGTCGACTAGCTAAGACCGAGAGTGAGCACAAGACGGGAAGGCGCAAACCAACACAGCAGAACGTAACAGACCACGGTCTAAACCGGGTAAGCAACAAAACCCATTACAATAAGTTCATATGCCATAAAATATTACATTGTACGCCTGTGTAAACCAACATATATAAAACTGTGCAACGAGGGTTCATTGAACCGAGCTATCAAGGGCTCACAGAAAACCCCAAGTTACGGCTACGGGTTGGAGGTAACCCGACATACACAGGTTCGACAGATATACAGTATGCACACAGCAGACAAAAGCAAATGCAGCCAAGACCAAGAATCACTGTGAGGAAGTAAAACAAGGACAGAGCTACCCGGAAAAGAGTGATTGTAACCCTTGCGAATCCACGGGAACCGGCCACACCTGCCCACACAAAGTAAGGTGAAGGGTTAGGGTTTGAAAACAGATAATAACCCTGTACAGAAAGTTGTGACACGAAGCTGCAAATAAATCAAACAAATCCGTGTATGATAGTGACGGAGGAGCCATACCTGTAATGAGCCGAGACCCAGGCCAGCAGAATCGAAGTACTAACCCTGAACACAAAGGGGCTGCGGAACATTAGTTCCGGAACAAACGGTGGATAAAGACATTTAGCACGAAACGAGGCCATACCTGTTCTATAAAGCCGAGCGCCGGAGGAAAGCCAAGTTGGAAAGCCTTCGAACTGTGTATTTGACAGCTGAGCAGAGCAGTAACCATTCATCACCAGCATTCACCACGAAATTACCAAAAAGACCATAACGAACAGAATTCACCAGAACAAAAACAGAAATGCTCACACAGTCGTAAAAACAAGTTGAACGTGCAGTGAAGGACCGTAACTTACCAAGAAACCCTGAAGTGAATACATCGACTCCCATGGCAACGGATTGACAGAGTTGAATAGCATTGTTTCACCATAAGAAACCAGCGGGAGCTCAACAGGATTCTCCCCACAGGCAGAGAAACCAGAGGCGGAGCCGAGACTAGAATGACAGAGCAAGTCACAAAGTGAAAATGACCGAACAGGCGCGAAATGGCGGAGGAAAAGCGCATTAAGGGGATTAGGGTTTGTCAACTCCGAGGAGGGCAGGTGTCATAAGGAGGGTCCGAGTAAGGTACCATGAATTGAATGTCAATCAACCACCACAAAAATCATTTACCATCTCTTTATAATCAACCAAGAATTAGTGTGAGTCCACGTAGATTGAGTTAGCGTGGGACCACGTGGGCTAGCCCCATCAATTGGTATCAGAGCAGTTTTTTTATATATAGAGGAAGATGGCAGAAGGGCAAGCGCCAAGACGAGGACGTGGAAGAGGTGCACGTAGAGGAGCAGATGAAGGATTGAGGGAACAGATTAGAGTTCTGACAGCTCGCTTGGAAGCAGTGGAAGCGGGTAGACGAAGAGACCCGGAACTGGGAGATGACAGTGAGGAAGAAGCGGTAGCTGCTACAGACGGGTCTGATGAAGAAGCTCCAGAATTGAGACTGCTGCGTTCAATTTTATTGGCCAGCAGCAAACCCAAAACAGAGATTTCGAATTACGATGGCAGTCTGTCTGCTGATATCCTATTGGATTGGATAAGCGAACTAGATAAGTATTTCGAAAATGAGGAAGTTAAGGAGGATAAGAGAGTCAAGTTCGCTGCTACTAAGTTGAAGGGACATGCCCTCTTGTGGTGGGATAATGTCCAAGCAGACAGAAAGAGACTGAACAAATTACCTATACGGAATTGGTCAAGGATGGTAGCAAAATTGAAGGGCAGATTTCTGCCGAAAGATTACCAGGTTGAACTATGTCGGCGAGTACAGAATCTGAGACAGAGAGGTATGACTGTCAAAGAGTATACGGAAGAGTTCTACCGGGTAAATCTACGTGCTGGTTATACGGATGAAACTCCAGAAAAAACAGCGAGATATGTCAATGGCTTGAGGATGGAAATTCTGGATGAAATTAGCATTCTTTCTCCCCGAAATATTGAAGAAGCCTTTCAGAGCGCTGTAAAGGCTGAGGAAAAGATTAACAGAAAACAGAACAGCAGAAGAGGGAGAGGAAGTAGCAGAGGACGGGGACAATCCTACGGTAGAGGAAAGAGTGCTGCGAACAGCGAAGAAGGCAGCAGTTCAAAAACTTCAGGGACAGCAGAAAAAGGGGATAGCACCAGAGGAGGTCGGTCATACCAAAGAGGACGAGGGAATGGCCGCGGAAGAGGGACTGGAGTCCAGTGCTACAGGTGCCATAAATGGGGGCACAGATCCTTTGAGTGTCCAGAAGTTGAACAGGCCGGTCAGAGGGGAACGCTGATGGCACAGCCTGAAGAAGCTGAAGCACAACCCCGGGAGGTGGAAGACATGGCGGAGACAGGGGAAGCTTTGATTTTGAACAAAGTGCTGTTAAAGCCAACCAAGGAAGTGGCTGAACCAACACAGCGGAAGGCACTATTCCGGACAGTCTGTAAATCGCATGGAAAATGCTGCAAGGTAATAATAGACAGCGGGAGTACGGATAACTTGGTTGCCACAGAGATGGTGGAAAAACTGGGGTTGAAGCGGCTGAAGCACCCCACACCTTACAAGGTGTCGTGGCTGCAGAAAGGCCACCAGCTGTTGGTTGATGAACAATGCGAGGTAGAGTTTCGCATTGGCAAGTACCACGATACAGTGGTCTGCGATATTATGTCGATGGACGTGTGCCACATACTGCTCGAAAGACCATGGCAGTATGACAGGAAGGTGACACACGATGGGAAAACTAATTGCTATAAGTTTGTGAAGGATGGGGTCAAACACACACTTGTACCCATCAAGGAGGAAGATTCAGCAGAATCAAGTGGAACAAAGGCGCTATTAATGGGAGGAAAACAGTTCGTAAAGCAGGTTGAGGAAAATGAAATTAATTTTGCAGTTGTGAGGAGGATGAAGCCAGTATTACTGAACTTGGAGAGATCAGAATTGCCCAAAGAAGTACAAGAGCTGTTAGAAGAATTTCAAGATATTGCGGCTGATGAATTACCTGATAAGTTGCCTCCCAAGAGGAGCATCAGCCACCATATTGATTTCATACCAGGAGCAAGCTTGCCAAACAAGGCAGCGTACAGAATGAGTCCAAAGGACAATGAAGAAGTACGCAGACAAGTGCAGGAATTGTTAGATAAGGGACTGATCAGAGAGAGTTTAAGCCCCTGTGCGGTACCTACAGTCCTTGCACCCAAGAAAGGTGGAGAATGGCGAATGTGCACAGATTCGCGGGCTATAAACAAGATCACCATTCGATACAGGTTTCCCTTGCCTAGAATGGATGACATGATGGACTGTCTTAGTGGGGCAGCATATTTTACAAAAATAGATCTGAAAAGTGGGTACCATCAGATCAGAATTAGAGAGGGAGATGAGTGGAAAACAGCCTTCAAGACCAACGAAGGACTGTACGAATGGCTGGTCATGCCATTTGGGTTGAGTAACGCACCGAGTACTTTTATGAGATTAATGAACGAAATGTTAAAGGAGTTTATTGGAAAGTTCGTGATAGTCTATCTGGACGATATTTTAATTTTTAGCGGGACGAAAAGAGAACACCTTCAGCATATTCGAAGGGTATTCGAGAAGCTGCAGCAGAACAAACTGCTGATAAATTTAAAAAAATGCACTTTCTTACAGAATGAATTAATTTATCTGGGATTTGTAGTGGCAGAGAATGAGTTAAAGATGGACCCGGAGAAGATTGAAGCGATCATGAGTTGGCCGTCACCTAAGAGTTTATTCGAGGTATGTAGCTTTCACGGTTTAGCAAGTTTTTATAGAAAGTTCATTAAGAATTTTAGTGAAATCTGCGCGCCCATGCTAGAGACCATCAAAAAGGCCAGCCAACCTTTTTGCTGGACTAAGGCAGCAGAAGACAGTTTCCAACTTCTAAAGCGTAAAATAACGGAGAGGCCAATCTTGAGACTGCCCGATTTCAGCAAACCATTTCAGGTTCGGTGTGATGCAAGCAGGACATCTATTGGCGCTGTACTCAGTCAAGAGGACAGACCAGTGGCGTTCTTTAGTGAGAAACTAAATGAAAGTCGGCAGAAATATTCATCATATGACAAAGAATTCTATGCAGTGGTTCAAGCCTTGAAGCATTGGAGGCACTATTTACTAGGAAATGAGTTCGTTTTGTTCTCTGATAGTTCTGCGTTACAGTATATAACACAGCAGCACAAACTGAACCATAAACATGCCAAGTGGGTGGAGTACCTGCAAAGTTTCACTTTTGTGTTGAAGCACATAAGTGGGCAAGCCAACAAAGTGGCGGACACTTTAAGCAGAAGAGCCCTGCTCTTACAAGAAAGTGGCATACAGGTGATGGGATTTGAGTATTTGAAGGATTTGTACCAGATGGACGCGGATTTCAAAGAAGCTTTTGAAGCATGCCAGAATCCCGTATTGAGGAATACAAGCCCATGGCTAGATTTCAATTTACAGGAAGGATTATTGTTTCGAGGAGGACAGCTATGTGTTCCAGATTGTTCGATGACGGAAAATCTGGTGAGAGAGAAACACAGTGGCGGACTAGCGGGACATTTTGGCATCGATAAGACATTGGAGCAGCTCGGGCATTTTTATTACTGGCCAAGGATGAGCCGGGACGTACAGAGGTATGTAACCAGGTGTAAAATCTGCCAACTGGCGAAAGGGCACAGCCAGAACACGGGGCTGTACACACCCCTACCTGTTCCAAGCAGGCCGTGGGATTCGGTCAGCATTGACTTTGTCCTAGGATTGCCTAGAACGCAGCGGGGGTATGATTCAGTGATGGTGGTGGTGGATAGGTTCTCAAAGATGGCTCATTTCATTCCTTGCCGGAAGACTAGCGACGCCACAAACGTGGCACACCTTTTCTTTACGGAAGTAGTTTGATTACATGGCTTACCTAAAACTATAGTTTCAGAGAGGTATGTGAAATTTACAGGTCATTTTTGGCGCACCCTGTGGAAAAAGCTGGGCACACAATTAAATTTCAGTTCTGCGTATCATCCGCAGACTGACGGACAGACAGAGGTGGTGAACAGGAGTTTGGGCAACTTGTTACGAAGCTTGACAGGAGAAAACTCACGATTGTGGGATCGAGCTCTTGCCCAAGCAGAATTCGCTTATAACGATTCGCCCAATCGGAGCACCGGGCTTAGCCCATTTCAAATCTTGTATGGTATGCATCCGCGAGGAGTACATGAATTACGAGATTTGGGATAGCTAGAAAGGAGGAGTGCAGACGGAGAAGATTTTGCCGAAGCGATGAGTGAGCTGCATGAAAAAGTTAAGTCAAGATTACAAGACAGCACGCAGAAATATAAGAAACATGCAGACACAAAGCGGCGAGAGGTAAATTTTGAGATTGGGGACGAAGTCCTTGCGCATTTGCGCCGGGAACGATTTCCTAAGGGTACGTACAACAAACTGAAATTCAAGAAAATCGGCCCATGCAAAATTCTGCGCAAATTTTCAGCGAATGCATATGAAATTCAGCTGCCACCTGATATAGGTATATCACCCATATTCAACGTGGCAGACCTGTTCCCATATCATGCCCAGATGGAAGATGATAGAATGGTACAGCCACAACGGGACACCCAGTTCGAGAGTAGTCTTTGGAAGAAACAGTTGCCTTCGGTCCGGACCCATGAAATCGAAGGAATCCTCAGCACACAGGTGGCCAAGAAGACGCGCAGGAAAGAGTATCTGCGTTATCTCGTCAAGTGGAAGGACCGTCCAATGGAGGACAGCTCCTGGCTCGACGAGACACAGATTCGGAAAGCTGGCTACTCGGTGGAGGAACTCATGGAACGGAGCCATGAGATCTCTCTTTTACCCCGGCAGCCTGATGCAGGAGCATCTGGTCGACAGGGAGAAGACCGAGAGAGGGTGAACACAGTTTTGGAAGAAGATTGGGGAAGATGAACATTTCATTAAACTGGACAGCAAGCCTGTCAGAGTTCTTATGTTTGTTTTGTTTAATTTCTTTCAGGGTCAACTACAGCATTAAACTCTGTTGTCTTAATTTATGTTTATTTTATCTTAATTATTGTAACAGGTTTTAGTTAGAAGTGTTAAAGATAGATTAGTGTTAATAAGTATATAAACAGCAAACCCTTATGGCATAAAGGGGACAAGTGAACAAACAAATAGTAAAAGGAAACGTATGCCTGTAGCAACTGTACAAACCGAAATAGCATAACTACCAGGCAGTTAACTAACTGCCCAAACTATTGTACAAAAGGGCAAATGAAACAACCCAGAGGGGTTCAGCGGCAGAACATGTAAAAGAGAATACCAGAAATACATACATTTTCTTCCTTCATCAAATACAGTGCACAATTAAACATACAATTCTATGATTTATGTCCTCTGTAATAAAATGTACATGCATATTACTGTGTTTTCAATTCATTTCAGGTAAATCAAATAACAGAGTTTTTACAATTCCAAAGAGTCCGTCGACTAGCTAAGACCGAGAGTGAGCACAAGACGGGAAGGCGCAAACCAACACAGCAAAACGTAACAGACCACGGTCTAAACCGGGTAAGCAACAAAACCCATTACAATAAGTTAATATGCCATAAAATATTACATTGTACGCCTGTGTAAACCAACATATATAAAACTGTGCAACGAGGGTTCATTGAACCGAGCTATCAAGGGCTCACAGAAAACCCCAAGTTACGGCTACGGGTTGGAGGTAACCCGACATACACAGGTTCGACAGATATACAGTATGCACACAGCAGACAAAAGCAAATGCAGCCAAGACCAAGAATCACTGTGAGGAAGTAAAACAAGGACAGAGCTACCCGAAAAAGAGTGATTGTAACCCTTGCGAATCCACGGGAACCGGCCACACCTGCCCACACAAAGTAAGGTGAAGGGTTAGGGTTTGAAAACAGATAATAACCCTGTACAGAAAGTTGTGACACGAAGCTGCAAATAAATCAAACAAATCCGTGTATGATAGCGACGGAGGAGCCATACCTGTAGTGAGCCGAGACCCAGGCCAGCAGAATCGAAGTACTAACCCTGAACACAAAGGGGCTGCGGAACATTAGTTCCGGAACAAACGGTGGATAAAGACATTTAGCACGAAACGAGGCCATACCTGTTCTATAAAGCCGAGCGCCGGAGGAAAGCCAAGTTGGAAAGCCTTCGAACTGTGTATTTGACAGCTGAGCAGAGCAGTAACCATTCATCACCAGCATTCACCACGAAATTACCAAAAAGACCATAACGAACAGAATTCACCAGAACAAAAACAGAAATGCTCACACAGTCGTAAAAACAAGTTGAACGTGCAGTGAAGGACCGTAACTTACCAAGAAACCCTGAAGTGAATACATCGACTCCCATGGCAACGGATTGACAGAGTTGAATAGCATTGTTTCACCATAAGAAACCAGCGGGAGCTCAACAGGGTTCTCCCCACAGGCAGAGAAACCAGAGGCGGAGCCGAGACTAGAACGACAGAGCAAGTCACAAAGTGAAAATGACCGAACAGGCGCGAAATGGCGGAGGAAAAGCGCATTAAGGGGATTAGTGTTTGTCAACTCCGAGGAGGGCAGGTGTCATAAGGAGGGTCCGAGTAAGGTACCATGAATTGAATGTCAATCAACCACCACAAAAATCATTTACCATCACTTTATAATCAACCAAGAATTAGTGTGAGTCCACGTAGATTGAGTTAGCGTGGGACCACGTGGGCTGGCCCCATCAAGCCACCACTTCAGGTTTTCGCGTCGTCATGTCTCGCAGATGTCTCTAAAATATAATCGGTATTCTTTTTCAAAGTAACATTAACATCAGTTTTTTTCAGAGAGATTCCATCCAATTTCAATTATATTGAAATGAAATCAAAAGATAAATCTCAATCAGGCTAGATAGGTGGATAAATAGATCGTATTTAAATTCAATAAGTTATTTTTGGGTTTGAAATTGAAAATGGGTTAAAAAAAAATATTGAAATCAAATTTTATTTACTCATTCATTTAAAAATTAAATTAAAATTGGTTAAATCTAATTTCAATATAAACCACACATATTACTTAAATATTAGACATCTTTTAATAAAAATTAGAATTAAATTTAATTAAATTTCAAATTTCATTCTATAGAGTAAAATACAGTGAATTTTGTGAATAAAATGCAATCGGTATATTGAGTTCACAAGAAATTGAGCTGTGTATGTTGCACATAAACTTCTTTGAAATTTTCAAAAATATTTTACCAAGAGATTTAAATAAATTATTTGAAGATCTATTTTAAATAATTTATGTTTATATAAACTTCATATATATTTATATATAGAAAAAAAGATTAAGTTTTTATAGTTAAAATTTTTATTTGGTTCTATATATACTCTATTTAGTATTCAAAAATACAATTTAAACAATGAAAAATAACACATTGTATTTTGCACTGTACAAAAGTTTACACCTGAAGAAATTTGAATCCTCTGGACTCATGTTAGATCTGTACTTAAGATGGATCTATGTTAGTTTTAAAGAAAAAAGACAAACACATTACACATGTTTTTATTATAATATATATTTTTATAATTAAATATTTTATATCAAGTTGATTATAAAATAACATATAAGTGTGTTAAGGTTTTGTTTGAGTTTGAAAAAAAAAATTCCATTGAATAAATTTCCAAGAATTTTGGAATGAACAATTTTTCAAGATGCCATAGTAAAATGATTGATCTTCTTTTTAGAAAAACTCTCTCAACACTTTTCATTATTTTGAAGATAAAATTCCAAAAATATATACAATAAGAAAAACTCAAAACATGGTTTAGACACTTCTTGTTTATAATCCAGAGCACTGGGTCATTGGAATTAGCCAATTAGGCTAAAAAAACATTGATGATAAAATAATATATAAGTGTATTAAGTTCTAGTTGAAGAAAGAAAATCTCTTTGCATCAAAATTTTTCCAAGACTTGTCATGAAAAGGAAAAATTCATTATACCAAAATTCTCCATAATACCAATCTTCATACCTTGTACATCCCAAAGAGTATCTAGTTTTAGCTTCCTGTATATCTGATAAATCCATAGTTTCCACCTCCACTTTTGTGTTTTCTTCTTTGATTGTTCTCATATCTTCCTCCATCATGGAACAACCATAAATCCTTACTTTTCGAAGTGTTCTCAAATTTAAATAATCTTTTGGCAATACCTTCAATGCATTGCACTCCATTATAGTAAATATTTTCAAAAAACACATTGCACCTTGATGTAACGTTGGAAGATCTTCTAACTTATCTAATTGAACCAATGAAAATATTTCCAACCTAGGGAATGCCCCTATATCCCCAAACTCTTTAGGAAGTCCCATTAACTTCGAACACCATACAATTTCTAATCGTCTTAAATTTTGAAGTTTATGTAAATGTGATAGCTCTTCCAACCTATCACATTTATATAACATAAGACAACTCAAATTATGAAATTCACAAAAATTACTTCCCAATTTAACCAAATGAGAACATCTCAATGATAATATCCTCAACTTCGACATGTTGCCCATGTCACTGGGTAAAGCTTCCATATTTGTCAGCATCAAGCGGAGAGTATCCATTTGGGTCATACTCCCTAATGTCTGCTCACTCATACTCTTTCCATTATTTTGTAGAGCTAGCCTTTGGACCTGTGTTAAAGTGCCTAGATTGTTAATAGTAGCCACTTTTTTCCATCTCTTTCCTTGGGCTTCTGTCCACAAATTGGGACAATCGTTCACACGCAACTCCTGCAATGATGTAACCCTTGAGATGCTACGTGGTAGGTATTGCAAACGTTTGCAACCGGTGAGGCTCAGATATCTCAAGGATCTGAGCTTATCAAAGCCAAATGGTAATTCTTTGATACTGGTTCCTTCGAGATCGAGAATTTCAAGCGTTGGAAGATTTGTCAAAGCTACAGGGAGCCTCTCCATAGGCGAGTCTCTTAAGCTTAAATATACCAGCTGTTTCAAACATCCCACACTCTCGGGCAATGATCGCAATGAAGTGGCACTCAAATCCAGAACCTTGAGAGAAATCATACTGCCAATAACCCTTCCTGGAATTTTGGTAAAATTCATATTCACATTTATTAATAATGAAGAGATTTTTGGAGCTCTGAATGAGCGGGGAAGGGAGCTCAATTTGTTGAAGCTCAACATAATCCGAGTGCGCCTGGAACATTCATTTTCATCCAATGCCGTCAGATCCCTAGCCGCACGGCAGAAGAAATTTTCTTCCTCCTCTGCAATTCTGAGTGCCAAATCACGCAAGAGGTCGTGGATCTTGAAGTGTTCCACGTACCCATCAACATCTCTCATGGTGGGTTCAATCAAGCAACGATCTGCTAAAAGGTTGACATAAACCCTTCCCATCTCGAAAGGGTCCTCGTTCGACATTTTCCTTGCAAGCAACCCTTCTCCTACCCACATGATAATGACGAGGTGGGAAGCAATTATTTGATCTTCTAAGGCGTTTGCAGCAACGTACAGAAAACACAATTGCATATTAACCTCTTCGTTGCCCAGTGCGTCGTAGCTCAACCTTAGGCAATCAAGGACGCTGTCAGCGTTTGGCAGATTTTGTAAAGCCCATTCCCACTGCTGTGGATAAGTTCTGCCCGCCATTGCCCTCCCTACTACCTTGATAGCAAGTGGGAGCCCTCCACACTTATGACACAAAAGCATGGCCTTTTCCTTATCTATGTTTGTTGGCAGATTTCCATTATTATACGGGAAAGCATGAAAAGTAAACAACTTCCAGCTCTCATCTGGGTTCAGGTCGCCCATTTTTACTGTGCTTTCATCTGCAACTCCCATTTCTAAGAGTGTACTGCGATCCCTGGAACTGACAATAACAATATGGGAGACAGAATGATCCCTAACACGCAGTAGTATACCCAATTCCTCGAACAAATTCCCAACATTCCCTCCCCATACATCATCTAGGAACAATGCAAATCTTTTACTCTGCTGCAGAGCTTCATTCAACCATATCTTTACATCTTCTTCACTCACAATTTTAACCAAATCCACATTTTTTTGTATTGCTATTTGTGTACAGAGATCATTCCTGAGGCTTGTAATAGAAGGGGTTTGGGAAACAGTGAGCCAAAGTAATAAACCATCTCTAAAATGATTACGCACCTTTTCGCTGTTGAAGAGTGTTTTGAGAAGCAAGGGTTTTTCCGGATCCACCCTTGCCAAGCACGCCAATCTTCTTATTAGCCTCGTCATCACCTATGACCAGCTTCTCCACATTTGCAAAGAGATTACCTTGTCCCACTATAAGGGGTTCTTCGATCAACTTCGTCCTCGCGGTGCCCGTTGGAGCATGAGCCCCTTGTGAAGTGCTTGCAGAACTGTTTGAAGCCCCTTGTGAAGCGCTTGCCACGGCCTATGCTTTCCTTGATCTGCCCAAGTTCCTCTTGGAGCTCCAGAGTTTGTCCCTCTAGGAGCTCTGGAATTTGTGCCAGCTCAACCAAAGGAGACAATTCCAGATGTTTCTTGATATCTGAAATCAAACCAGTGATCCTCATGCTGGTTTGATAACGGGAAATAACGTTATACTTCGGTATTGTGCAACGTTGGGCCATTTCTGATGCTCGATGAAGAAGCCTGTCCATCTCTGCAAGCCATTCGTTAATAGCCGAAGCCTTTTCTTGCTTCTTCCTGTTTATTGCCTGACGGTATTGCTGGATCTCGCTGATGATTGGCCTGATTTTCATTACCAGATCTTTCATACACGCCCACACTTTTTTTGCAGCGAACTGCTATGTTTATGTGATAAAGTATATGGTGGATTGCGTTGTCAATACCAACACCAATAAATCCAGAGACGAAACCCGGATCAGGCATGATTTTTTCAACAACTCAACCTCTCCAAATGGGTTTATGCAACCCCCCTTAACTATAACACAAAGGACAGGAGCATAAGCAGCACCATTTAACTCTAACACAAAAACGCACATCCTGAATATTAAATAATTTCAGAATGGTTTAGAGTATGTTTGCTTGTAACGGTCAAGAGTACGTGGTTAGCCCTACAATGTTACAGTCTTAAATCATGAGGGGTTAAGCAGGTCTTTTCCCATACAAGTAGGGATTAAGTATTTTTCTGGTTGCACTAATAAAGATTTTATACACTAATTTATGAAGGGTTAAGCAATTTTTTTTATAAAGAAATGTCGTACACATTAATTTAATATTTAATTTAGTTGCAATTTAAAATATTTTATTATTATTATTACGAATTTAATTTTAAAAATTAAAAGTAAAATCAAAATTTAGTTAAATTTTAGCTCCAAATTTTATTTACGATGATTAAAACAAAAATCAATTTAATAGGTCTTTTGAGTTCACGAGGGATTGAGCTTTTAAGTTTATTCAAAATAAACTTCAGTGAAATTTGACATCAAAGTTCCGTTTGGAATAAAATTGGGTCAAATTTCTTTAGTAAGTTTTAGTTGGATTATTGTGATCTAGAGAAATTGACCTCTGAACTTTTAATTAAAATTATTAAAAATCTATACCACCACGATGCAGTGGAGGGAGGCACAGAAGGACGAGAACAAAGGGAGCTATGCGGTTTGAAAAGATATTCGGGAGTGACAGACATTTTCAAAGCAAAGGCAATGAAGACTATCCGCTTGAAGTGACCGCACCAAGACAAGTGGGAACGAACCAATTGTTCAAGATTCTTTCTCACCTTCCAGAGAATGAGGATATGCATTTCGGTCACATATGCCATCATTCATATCTCAATTTTTTCATAATTTTTTCTCGCCTTCTTTTCGGTCACATATTTCATTATTTATATTTTAAAATTTAAGTTATATAGATTAAATTTATTAAAATTTGGCAATAAATTCTATAAATTTTTATTATTTAAAATCTGAAAATATAATTTCAAATTTTTTGTTATTTAAAATATATTTTTAAATGCATAAATAAATTCAGTACCATGAAAAATCTTTAGGGCATTAGAATTATGCAAATTAAATAATTTAAATTTAAATTTTCGTCTATAAGACCTAGTATGATGTGTAGCGTTATCTGTTCATCATCAAAGTTGAAATTTAATTCATGTGGGCCTAAATAAAAATTTAAAAAATCTAAACGTAAAAAAAATAAAAAAAAATACACAAAACATTTAAATAATGTGGGCTCATAAAAAATTTGCATGTAAAGAAATTGGATCCCTCGGGGTTCATGTTGATCCATATTTCAGATGGATCTTTTAATTGGAGATTTCCCACTTTCCACTTTCATTTGCCAAAAATAATTATGTCTACTTCTCCATTTTAGAAGAAATACAAAAAAGTCTATTCCATTAATGATATTGTAATTACATTTACTTTTTCAAAGGAAGAAAAAGACATTTTATTTTCTTTTTAACCAATTTAGATTCATCTTAACTTCGGATCTACCAAGTATCTAGAGAGATTAAATCTCTTTGCATCTTAAGATATTTGTGTGATCTCAAAAAATTTGACCTCTTATCCCTTGGTAGATCCTAAGTTAAGATTGATGTAGACTGCTTTAATTGCCCCCTTCAAATAGACTATATTCCACATGAATACCATAGTCAATACCATGGGTTC
Source organism: Pinus tabuliformis (assembly GCA_031772625.1). Lineage (NCBI taxonomy): Eukaryota > Viridiplantae > Streptophyta > Pinopsida > Pinales > Pinaceae > Pinus > Pinus tabuliformis. The sequence continues at coordinate 816,366,584 of CM062810.1, forward strand.
TCATAGACATCGAGCTCAAAAACCATCAATAACTTGACCAAGTCAAGTTTACTTACATGTTTACATTATATTAATCTTTTTGTTTAATTTAATTTTTATTTATAGAAGACAAAACAAGACATTACAACATCTCTTATATAGTAAACTAAAAAATATGTAGTGGTACAATTAAAAAAATTAATTAAAAAAATTCAAAACTTTTTGTTTTGATTGAACTAAAAAAATTTGAAAAAATTGTTTTTTCACATTTTTATATTTTTTATAAGTCTTTGTCTTTGTATTCTTCATAAACCAAAATATTAAGTTACAAATATTTTGAATTTTACCTATGATTCGTATTGCAAATCTTCCATAAATTTAACTAAAATATTAAGTTACAAATATTTTGAATTTTACCCATGATTCGTATTGCAAATCTTCCATAAATTTCTTCTTTTGAAAATTGATATCCACTTTTCAGTCCTTGTTCCAAAGTCTAATTGATCTTCTTTCTTCAAATCATATATCCACTTTCGCACCTTCCTTTACTTAAAAGGTATAAACTTGATATTGAAAATTGAATTAAACATATCTAATTGCTCACTTCCCCACGCTAAAGTTATGTTAAAAGTATCCATTTTATTCAATCTATAGATCTTGAAATATTACGTCCACTTATTTGAATTAATCGCTTTTGAAAAATTATGTCTACTTTCATGTGAGTTTCCCATCAAACATGCAATGTGTAATTACATTTACTTGTCAATGTGAAAAGAAAGACACAATATTTTATAATCAACTGGCACGGTGGAATCAGTTAAGAGTCAACTTACTCTCCATTTGGTTGAACCAAAAGACTTTTTTGTTGATTTTTTGACTTTGGATCACTATTCATATCCCAGATTTTTTATGTGTCTTTTTTTTCACCATTTTTCAAGACTAAGGATTAAGATTTATTATATTTAATCAAACTAAAAAATTATTTTTTCTAATTCATTGTTGTTTCTCATTATTCATATCTTAATTTTTTCTTTATAAATATTTTATTTTTAAATCTATATTTATTTATAAATTTATTTTATTTAAAATTTATATTTTTTTATTTTTTAACTGAAAATATAGGTTTTACTATACTTTTAGTTTGGTAAACCAAAAACCTCATCTTTTGAGGTGATTTTTTCCCACTATTCATATTCTAAATTCTTTGTAAGTCTCTTTTTTTTGAAAACTTATATTCACTTTCTCATTTTTTTTCAATAAAATATATCCACTTCCCCTCTTAAATTAAAAATATTTATTGGTGTATCTCCACTTTTTCATGTAAAAGAAAAGAAGGAATTTTGAATTTTCCATATTATTGATTTATTAATCATTACTTATAGTAACAAATTATGATGATGATGATTATTAATATTAATGTCTACTAAAATTTATATGATTTACCAAATATCAAGAAGATTATATATTGAATAGTAATTCTTTAACATTTTAGTTTTGTACTTAAAATGAAATCAAAGAAGTGTTCCCAGTTCACCATAGTTTTGGTGACTTAAAAGGTAAAGAAGGTTGGGAGTGTAACAAGATGTTAGACAGTTATCGAAAGTGAGTATAAGATGGAAAATCTAAGAGAAAATTCTTTTCATCTTCAACTTTCTTAGGATTAAACTAGTGAGAAGACTCTTTCAACCCATGGTATTTTTTTCATTTTTTTCTTAACAATGTCGAGATAAAAAATAAATTTTGGTTTTGAAGATTGGGGTTCATCTCCTCCTTATAATAACATAGTTTCATTGGGGTTGAGACTGGGTGTCCTTATATCACCTTCTCTTTAGCCGGACGTGATCATTTTGGCTAGAATTAGAAGAAAGTTTAGGAAACCACTTGGTGTCCATGTTGTATAACTTCTTATTATACATACCATTGAATATGTGAAATCCTTACCTTAATTAGGAGGATAGGGTAGGGAGTATTTACTATGATATTGAGGTTATAGGTTAAAAAATGATTTTAGATATATTCTATATTCCTTCGTGACTCTTTCGATATATTGCAACACAAAAACTCACATCCATATAAAATAACAAGAGTGACTAAAGTCTTAAAGAGGAGATTTTTTTACCCCATATCCAAAGACCTACCAAATTACATTTGTTTTCAAGACCATAGTAGGATTTCCAACCTCCATTTATCCTTTTATCAATTTTATAATTCCAATCGAGATTATGATGGATGTTGATTCTAAGATATTTGTATGAAGAAACTTCCTCCAAGGAGCTACTATCATAAATGAATGTATCATAAGTGATCTTTTTCGATTTAATTATCATGACTTTGTTTTTATCGATATAACAATAATACCCATCTTGGAGTACAAATATTGGAGGAGTGTTAGTTACTTTCCAAGATGGTAATGGATCCTCTCCAAAGGAACAATACCATCAACATAAAGGAGAAGAGTTAGGGCGATACTAGTGAGCAAGGGGCCAACAAAACTTGGATCTTCCAAACACTCTTATATCTTATCCATGTATATTCCAAAGAGGGTGGGGGATAAGGGGTGCTCTAGCTTGATTCTAATATTGCATTTAATCTCTTCTAAGCAACCCTTAGTGGTTATAAGCTTGGAAATAACATTCTCTACAACATTGTTTTAATAAATTTCAATGTGAGAGGAACCACTATCTCTTCTAACCTCTGCCATATCTTTGTCCTTGGAATGGTGCCAAAAGATTTTCTAAATCCAAAAAAACAAAAGAAGATATCATTTTAAGTATTGCAATAATCCTCAACATTTACCCGAAGTGTAACAATATGGTCTATGGTTGAATGATATCTCCTAAACCAAACTTTTCCTTTAGCTCTTTGACCATGGATTTGAAGCCAAAGGATAATCTTCTTTTCTAAAATAAACCTGTATGGCTTGGCTAAAATGTGGTTAATCACAATGGTCATGTAGCTAGAGTAAATTCTTCTATCCCCACTATTAAAGATAGGAAAAATAATGATATATTTCAAAGCCTTAGGTTATCCTTGCTTCATTGCCAACTTAAAGAGCCTGTAAATGTGTGGGATGAGGATAGGTTCTCCCATTTTAAAAATTTAGCTTGGTAACCTTGAATGTGTGACAAATCTTTTTATTAAATTACCTCACCTAAATAATTAAGAATTCATATATTGTGAATTAATTACAAAAAGATGGCTGCGAGAAAGGAACATAGATTCAGATAGAGGAAGGGAATTTCTTGGGTAATTGGGAATGGAAAGTTGATTGTTTAATGCCCACCATATCCTCGAGCATTTATTAATTGGGGCCTAACTCAGTCTTTAATAGTAGTATGGCAGGCAGGAGGTGAAGTATGGGGTCTATTGAGTGGGAAAAAACCCCTTTACTCTCCTACCATGCCTCGTGGGTTGCATGGTGAGTCAACATGCAAGAGAGTACTTGGGCAGCATGAGAAGGAAAATAGGCTATGAGGACCATTTAGCGGGGTGGGAACAAGAAGGATTAGAATTCAACAAGGAGGGGAGTCAAAAAGAGAAATACAAGAAAAGCCATATTCGAAACAAGAAATGATAGTGTATTCATATATCAAATAGAAAGGGAGTACAATGCTAAAACATGGAAATAACATGTTAGGTCCCTATAATACTAGTGATTACCCCATTAATATTGTAGTTGAATCCCTTATTATATTGTTGTGCCCCTATTATCCCCATATTGTTATTACTGTGCCCCATAGAATCCCTCTATTGTTATTTTTGTGGCTTTATATTATTATTGTTAGGTCGGCTGGGTTATATTGTGACTCCTTGGACTCCTATATATAGAAAGGAGGTTTTGTCATTTGAATCATCCAAGAATTGTTCATTTATGTAATGTAAAGGAGGTTGCCCCCTCAAAGAGGCTGAATTATAAGGCGTAGATCTATCTTTCCTATCTTTTCTTGAGCTGGTTTCATAACATTTGGTATTAGAGCTTTGGATTCTAGGGTTTCGCTGCTCCAAACAGGTCATCGTGGCATTTTCGCTATAACTTTTTTCTGTGACATTTCAGAAGCTAAAAAAAAAACCCATTTGAGAAGAAATCGCGTTGAATCTCGGGTCTGAATTTCAGAGCTGTTCGTGCTATATTTGTGGAGATATGATCTGAGGAAGTTGGTCTTCTTGCAGACTCCTGGATTTCATTCCAAACAGGTGACCTGGGGAAAATCGTCATAACTTTCTCTCTGAGGATCTAATTGAAATTTCGTAAGAAGGTACAGAAAGAGGACAGGCTATAGTTTCTTGTATATATTTTTTAGAGTCAAAGGTCAAGACAGTGACTCGTGGCACATCGTACAAGTTCGCTCTACTGAACTAGTCTATAATCAGGTCACTATGGGAGATTTTGCATAACTCTTCCTTGGAGAATCCAATTTGGATCAGATTGGTGGCATTTGAAAGAGGACACAGAGGGCTACTATAGGTCACAATTTCAGAACTGGATGATCTGAAAGTACAGAGATACATCAGAGGAAATATTGAGCTCCTACAAAGTGAAAAAAGGTGTGTAGATTCTTTTAAATTTTTGCTTAAGATTGGTCTGAAAATTTATCTTGAAGGAATTCAAAGGGCATAGTAGAGCATTATTATCAGTAACGGATGCCCCGAGGAAAGAAAATGCAAACACCTAGTAAGAAACCTGAAATCCCTAGCATGACTCATGAAGAAGAGGAAGAAATGCTACATGATATATCAAAATTACAAGAACAAGTGCAACAAATGTCACGCTCACAGAAGCTAACAGAAGCTAAGATAAATGGCGTGGAAGCTAAGATGGATGACTTGAAGATAGATTTGAAGAGAGACATGGCAGATTTGAAGACAGACATGGCAGATTTGAAGACAGATTAGAAAAAATTTCTACAAGAAATACTTACTAATGGTGAAAAGGTTGTAAAGGAAACTCATGATGCGAACAAAAGAAATGTTAATCATGATTTCATAGACTCTAATGTGGGATCGAAGACCCACCATATTCCAAAAATCGATATGAGGAAGTTTGATGGCAAGGATCCCGCAACATGGATATTACAGATGGAGCAATTTTGCGATCTCAATAATGTGCAAAACACACAAAAGGTATGTATTGCAACTTTATATTTGGAACCAAATCAGTTTGTATGGTATCAATGGCTTTGCTCTCATAAACAAATTATCACTTGGGCAATTTTTACGGAAGAATTGAAAGCACATTATGAGGATACAAAAAGCAACACTTTTTTTAGCCAATTGATAAGTCTCAAACAAAAGGGTTCAATAATGGAGCACATTGAGGAGTTCCAAAAATTGAACATAAGGGTAAAACATATTCCAGAGGAGAATAGGATTGATGTGTTCATAGGGTCTTTAAAGGATAATATCCAACATGATGTTCGCCTTTGGGAACCTGATTCATTAGAGAAGGCATTCAGGTTAGCAAGAAGAATAGAAAGTAAAATTATGGCAACCAGGAAGCATACCACTCACAACTATAAAGATGGAAGTGTTGTTACCCCTAGTCTTCCACAACCTATAAGGTTGACACCACAACAATTGGAAGAAAAAAGAGCAAAAGGGCTTTGTTACAGTTATGATAGCAAATACACTAAAGGTCATAAGTGTGCTGAGAAGAAATTATTCTACATAGATTGCGAAGAGGAAGAAGAAAAGGAGCAAGAAATGTCAAAAGAAGAGGATATACTCCAGGAACAAAGCCTAGATAAAGAAGAAATGAATCCAACCATATCTTGTAATGAATTGGTTGGAATTACCTCTCCTCAAACCATCAAGATAGAAGGACAAATCAAGAAGAAAAAGGTAATAGTGTTGATTGATTCAGGAAGTACCCACAATTTTATTGATTCTAAGGTAGCAAAAGAATTGAATTGCTTCATATATCTAGCACCAGAGTGTCAGGTGATGGTTGCAAATGGAGGAACAATAAATTGCTCTGGAAAGTGCCATAATATCAAGCTATTAATGGGAGAATATGTATTGACTAGCCCAATGCTTTCCATTCCAATGGGAGGTGCTGATGTGGTACTAGGAGTCCAATGGCTACAATCCTTGGGTATAATAGCTTTTAATTTTCAAGAACTTTTCATGAAATTTTCTGTGGAAGGAAAGGAAGTTGAATTAAGGGGTATTGCAGGGAAACCAGGAAAGATAATCAGCTCTAACGGTATGACAAAGCTTCTAAGAAAGGAACAAAGGGGTGTAATTGCACAATTATGCTCGCTAGATGTTTCCACATTGGAATCATCTATTTCTCCAGATCTCCAAAAGGTCTTGAATAATCATTCCAAGGTATTTGAGACTCCCAAAGGTCTCCCACATATTTGTGATCATGATCATGCTATTCATCTGATTCCAGGAAGTGTTCCTCCAAACATCAGGCGTACAGATATCCCTATGCCCAAAAGAGTGAAATTGAATGTATGGTTGCAGAAATGCTAGAGGCTGGTATAATTCAACTGAGTCAAAGTTCTTTCTCTGCTCCATTAGTATTAGTGCACAAGAAGGATGGATCATGGTGCATGTGTCCGGATTATAGGGAGCTCAACAAGCTCACTATTAAAGATAAGTTTCTAATTCCTATCATTGATGAATTACTGGATGAATTGCATGGATCAATTTACTTCACCAATTTGGATCTTCGTTCAGGATATCATCAAATCAGAATGAAGATTGAAGACATTCCGAAAACAACATTTATAACTCATGAGGGTCATTATGAATTTTTGGTCATGCCTTTTGGCCTTACCAATGCACCTTCTACATTTCAAGGTTTTATGAATTCCATTTTCAAACCATTCCTTAGAAAATTTGTGTTAGTATTTTTTGATGATATACTAATCTACAGCAAGTCTTGGAAGGATCATGTTGAACATGTTGACAGGGTGCTACAACTATTGGAGGAGAAACAATTGTGTACTTTGGAGTACAAGAGGTGGAATATCTGGGTCATATTGTATCTCATGAAGGAGTTAAGGTAGACCCTAGCAAAATTAAAGCCATTAAGGAATGGAAAATCCCCACATCCATAAAGCATCTGCAAGGATTTCTCGTGTTGATAGGGTATTATCGCAAGTTTGTTAAGAATTATGGGAGAATAACGGCACCTCTAACAACATTATTGAAGAAAGATGCATTTTCATGGACTCCAGAAGCAACAAAGGCCTTCGAACATCTTAAAGAAGCAATGTGCCAAGCACCAATCTTAGTTACACCAGACTTCACAAAAACCTTTATTATGGAATGTGATGCTTCAGGAAATGGAATTGGTGTTGTTTTAATGCAAGATGAAAGACCCATTGCTTTTGAAAGTCGTCCAATCAAGGGAAAGTTTTTACACAAAGCTATTTATGAGAAGGAAATGTTGGCAATACTCCATGCACATAAGAAATGGCGACCCTAGCTAATGGGAAGACACTTCAAGGTAAAAACAGATCATGATAGCCTTAAATACTTTTTAGAACAAAGATTATCCTCTAAAGAGCAACAAAAGTGGGTCACAAAGATGTTGGGTTATGACTTTGAAATCATCTACAAAAAAGGGAAGCAAAATGTGGTGGCAGATGCACTCTCAAGAAAGGATGAGGACATGGAAGCATTGTGGTGCGCCATTTCTATTATACAACCAGATTGGATAAACGAAGCAAGGGAGGAATGGAAGAATGACGAAGAAGTGTGGGCACTTATTCGAAAGTTACAACAAGATTCCAGTATGTCTGATACATTTAGCTCGCAAAATGATTCTTTATGGTACAAAGATCTCTTATACATCTGTAAGAATTCCCAACTAAAACAAAAGATTCTTATGGAATTGCACACTTCTCCCTTAGGAGGGCACTCAGTATTTTTAAAAACTTACCACAGGGTTAAGAAGGATTTTTTTTGGGATGGCCTTAAATCGGATATTCAAAAATTTGTGGCAGAATGTTTGGTTTGCCAACAAAATAAAGTTGAAACAATTAAGTCCCCGAGTCTATTACAACCTTTATCCATCCCAAGAAAATGTTGGGAGGAGGTTTCAATGGATTTTATCACAGGTTTACCCAAGTCTGAGGGAAAGAGTGTCATGATGGTGGTAGTTGACAGACTTACCAAATATGCACACTTTTGTGCATTATCACATCCATTTAAAGCCAGTAGAGTATCTACTGCATTTATGGAAACAATTCAAAAGCTACATGGAAACCCAAAGATTATTGTATGTGACAGAGATCCCATTTTCACTGGAAATTTTTGGACAGAATTATTTTCTTGTCTTGGTACTCAGTTAGCTCATAGCTCATCTTATCATCCTCAATCTGATGGGAAAACTGAGATAGTAAACAAATGTTTGGAAGGATATCTTCGTTGTTTTGTATCTAATAAACAGACACAATGGGTCAAATGGTTGCCTCTGGCTGAATGGTGGTATAACACTTCCTTCCATACAGCAACAAAAATGACTCCATTTATGGCACTTTATGGATATCAGCCACCATCCATCACATCATCTTTAAGAGAAAATTCTAAGGTTCAAGTAGTGGAACATTACATCGAACATCAACAACAAGTCCTCCAACTCTTAAAGGATAACCTCGTGTTGGCACAAAATAGAATGAAACAACAGGCAGATCAACATCGCAGTGAAAGATGTTTTGATGTATGTGATTGGGTATTCCTACGGCTACAACCATATAAGCAAATGTCCCTCAAGCAAGCTAAGAAGGATAATAAATTATCACCAAAGTATTATGGTCCGTACAAGGTGTTGCAAAATATTGGTACTATGGCATACAAATTGGAGCTTCCTGCAGCTTCTCGATTGCACCCAGTTTTCCATGTTTCATGTTTAAAGAAGGTTATAAGCGACAAGCTCCCAGTTCAAACAATATTGCCAGAACTTGACGAGGAAGGAAAAATTATATTGGAACCGGAAGCAGTCACAGAAACAAGAACTCGACAGCTACGAAATCGATCAATTTCGAAGTATCTTATCAAGTGGAATAACTTATCTGCTGAAGATTCCACATGGGAGGATGAGAATTTTATATAGAAGCATCCAGAACTACTCAAGCGTTGAGGACAAAACTTTTTTGAAGGAGAGGGGCATGTTGGGTCCCTATAATACTAGTTATTACCCCATTAATATTGTAGTTGCATCCCTTATTAATATTGTTGTGCCCCTATTATCCCCATATTGTTATTACTGTGCCCCATAGAATCCCTCTATTGTTATTTTTGTGGCTTTATATTATTATTGTTAGGTCGGCTGGGTTATATTGTGACTCCTTAGATTCCTATATAGAAAGGAGGTTTTGTCATTTGAATCATCCAAGAATTGTTCATTTATGTAATGTAAAGGAGGTTTCCCCTTCGAAGAGGCTAAATTATAAGGTGTTGATCTATCTTTTCTATCTTTTCTTGAGCTGGTTTCATAACATGACAATGTCGAAATCAAAACACACTGAAGGAGGCATAAACAAGAAGAATATAGAACATGAGCTAGATTTAGGCCATGGATGCATACAACATGCATGGATAAAATAATTTGGTTTAGGACAAGGGCCTTATGTATTCCTAGTTTGGGTGGAGGCCATATTGCCTTCTAATTCTTGGTTGTAGTAGCTACAATGGTGTAATAGCCCTAGTGAAAATTCCATATAATAAAATTAAAAACAATAACCATAGATGAATGGGACACTTATTCCAAGTTGAATGTTGGGCAAGACATCCTAGGGGGTGTTCATTTGGCTGCTTAATGGCTAAGGAAATTGGCAAAGGCAATGGCTAAGGCTTTGGAAATGAAAAATGGCATTTTTGGCACATTTATTTATGAAAATAATGGAAATTAAGAGAAAAGGAGGTGAAAGGTCACATGTTGCATGTGAGGAGGAAAATGAAGGAAATAATTGAAAATGAAGAAAATAGAGGCCTCATTCATAAAAAGGTTTCTGAGGATCAGTTAGTAACATGTTTTCAATTCAGTGTTGAAGCTCTCTCTCATACTCTTGGATACTTAGAGTTTTCTTGGAGCACTCTTTGAGGGTATGACATACTTGGATTCTTGGAGCAAGAAGGAAAAGGAAGAGAAAAAAAGTGCAAGAAGGCATCGACATCAGCAACTACATCAGATTTTCTTCCAGGTACCGAGTTGCATATATCATTTCTTCACTAGTTTTAGCATGCATGACATATGCATGTGGATTCTTGGTTGTGATCTATCATTGGCATGGAGGATTGCCCAGATCGACAGTGGATTGCCTAGCCTTGCAATTTCCTAGATAGCCATGGTGATTGTGGGTTACTTCCATTGTTTTGTTTTGGTTGGTTCTCATGTTTCCTTAGCTTGGTTTGAGTTATTAGTCCTAAAATCCCTAGTTGAACAAACGCTCTAGAAGCCTTGTAACAGCTTGAGCTGAGTTACTAGTCCTAGAATCCTTGGTTGGACAAATGCTCTAGAAGCCATTGGTGGGTTGAGTTACTAGTCCTCGAAGCGTTGGTTGAAAAAACGCTCTGGAAGCCTTGTAACAACTTGGGTTGAGTTACTAGCCCTAGAAGCCTTGGTTGGACAAACGCTTTGGAATCCCTTGGTGGGTTGAGTTACTAGTCCTGGAAGCCTTGGTTGGACAAATGCTCTGGAAGCCCTATATAAGTTGTGGGTTGAGTTACTAGTTCTGGAAGCCATGGTTGGATAAACACTTTGGAAGCCCTAGAAGGCTTGGATGGAGACCAATATGTGATGGTCTTGGTGGTGTCAAACCATGAGGTGGAATCATTGTTTGATGGGTTGAGGTGGATGGCCTCTGGAATCCTTGGATGAGTTTTGATTGATGCGTTTTATGATATCCCACATTCATGCTTGGAATATGGCACAAGGATGTATGGTTGAAGAGAGATTTGGCTCAGCCATTCTACGGTTAGGTGGAACGTGGTAGTCCCATCTCCAGATGGTTCATTGCATTCATTAATGAGAAATAATTTCCCTTGATTTTCATGTGTAAAGGTATTGATGTAATTATGGATTTGATGGCTGATATGTTTATTGTATTTATGTTCCCCTTATGATGGTTATATGCACATTTTATGACAAAAATTATGTATGGCTCTCAACATGTTTTTACTTATATGTGAATGGATAATGTGTTTATGACCTAATAGATGATAATGCATCAAATGGCATGAGGGAACAATGGTTCATAACAATTCTCAAATAAGTATGAGATCCCTAAACTTAACTCTATTATTTACACCTATAGGTTACATGTCAATGATATGTTTGACGAAATGCTTGTCATGGCTAGTAGGGGTCCACTCAAGGTCTTGAACAAGTATTTTCTTTAGTACTGTCATTTCCATGTTACTTTACTGATTTGAAGAGATGGATCAATTATGGGTAGTGACCTAGGCTCTGGGCCTTAAAAAGTGGCTCAAATCTCAGAGTCAGTAGCACAACACTAGCAATTTGGGTCCAGAGTCGCTAGTAGGCAGGCCTGTGAGAGCGACTATAGGTTGTTGGTTGCTCCCTTCCCATAGCATAAGAGCGACCTAGACCCAAGAGACCTAAAACAATAGTGGGACCTAGGGACAAGTTGTTTGAGTGGCTGACTTGTCTTCTAAAGGTTTTGTTGATGATGTTGGATGTTTTTATGGTGTGTTTCCATTGGTTCCACTTCCTTAATGTGACTTAGGAGGTCGAATCATATCATAGTGGCCTCGTTGCATGTTTACCCAAATTGGTCGGTTGCTTGGGGTTAGAATCATATAGTCACAAGATGCAGAGGCATGGTTGCTTGGTATGAAGAAATTCTTCAGGTTTCATGACTACTCAGAGAACATGTGTTGGGTCCCTATAATACTAGTGATTACCCCATTACTATTGTAGTTATACCCCTTATTAATATTGTTGTGCCCCTATTGCCCCATATTGTTATTACTGTGCACCATAGAATCCCTCTATTGTTATTTTTGTGGCTTTATATTATTATTGTTAGGTCGGCTGGATTATATTGTGACTCCTTAGACTCCTATATATAGAAAGGAGGTTTTGTCATTTGAATCATCCAAGAATTGTTCATTTATGTAATGTAAAGGAGGTTGCCCCCTCGAAGAGGCTGAATTCTAAGGCGTTGATCTATCTTTTCTATCTTTTCTTGAGTTGGTTTCATAACATTTGGTATCAGAGCTTTGGATTCTAGGGTTTCGCTGCTCCAAACAGGTCATCATGGCATTTTCGCTATAACTTTTTTACTGTGATGTTTCAGAAGTCGCAAAAAAAAACCCATTTGAGAAGAAATCGCACTGAACCTTGGGTCTGAATTTCAGAGCTTTTTGCATGATATTTGCGGAGATATGATCTGAGGAAGTTGGTCTTTTTGCAGACTCCTGAATTACATTCAAAACAGGTGACCTGGGGAAAATCGTCATAACTTTCTATCTGTGGATCAGATTGAAATTTCGTAAGAAGGTACAGAAAGAGAACGGATTTTAGTTTCTTGTATGCATTTTTCAGATCCAAAGGTCAAAACAGTGACTTGTGCCATGTCGTACAAGTTCGCTCTACTGAACTAGTCTATAATCAAGTCACTGTGGGAGATTTCGTATAACTCTTCCATGGAGAATCCAATTTGGGTCAGACTTGTGGCATTGGAAAGAGGACATAGAGGGATACTGTATATCTCAAATTTAGAACTAGATGATTGAAAAGTACAGAGATACATCAGAGGCAATATCGAGCTCCTACAAAGTGAAGAAAGGTGTGTAGATTTTCTTAAATTTTTGCTTAAGATCGGTTTGAAAATTATTTTGAAGGAATTATTATCGGTAACTAATGCCCAAGGAAAGAAAATGCAAACACCTATTAAGGAACCTGAAAGTTCTAGCATGACTCATGAAGAAGAGGAAGAAATGCTACATGATATATCAAAATTACAAGAACAAGTGCAACAAATGTCACGCTCACAAAAGCTAACAGAAGCTAAGATAAATAGCATGGAATCTAAGATAAAGGGCGTGGAAGCTAAGATGGATGATTGGAAGACAGATTTGAAGATAGAAATGGAAGAATTGAAGATAGATTTGAACACAAACTTGAAGACAAGCATAATAGATATGAAGACAAATTTGAAAAATTTTCTACAAGAAATACTTACTAATGGTGAAAAGGTAGTAAAGGAAACTCATGATGCAAACAAAAGAAATGTTAATCATGATATCATAGACTCTAATGTTGGATCGAAGACCCACGATATTCCAAAAATCGATATGAGGAAGTTTGATGGCAAGGATCTCGCAACATGGATATTACAAATGGAGCAATTTTTCGATCTCAATAATGTGAAAAACACACAAAAGGTACGTACGACAACTTTATATTTGGAACCAAATCAGTTTGTATGCTATCAATGGCTTTTCTCTCGTAAACAATTTATCACTTGGGCAATTTTTACGGAAGAATTGATAGCACATTATGAGGATACAAAAAGCAACACTTTTTTTAGCCAATTGATAAGTCTCAAACAAAAGGGTTCAATAATGGAGCACATTGAGGAGTTCCAAAAATTGAACATAAGGGTAAAAGATATTCCAGAGGAGCATAGGATTGATGTGTTCATAGGGTCTTTAAAGGATAATATCCAACATGATGTTCGCATTTGGGAATCTGATTCATTAGAGAAGGCATTCAGGTTAGCAAGAAAAATGGAAAGCAAAATTATGGCAACCAGGAAGCATAACACTCACAATTATAAAGACGGAAGTGTTGTTGCCCCTAGTCTTCCACAACCTATAAGGTTGACACCACAAAAATTAGAAGAAAAAAGAGCAAAAGGGCTTTGTTACAGTTGTGATAACAAATACACTAAAGGTCATAAGTGTGTTGAGAAGAAATTATTCTACATAGATTGTGAAGAGGAAGAAGAAAAGGAGCAAGAAAGGTCAAAGGAAGAGAATATACTCCAGGAACAAAGCCTAGATGAAGAACAAATAAATCCGACCATATCTTGTAATCCATTGGCGGGAATTACCACTCCTCAAACCATCAAGATAGAAGGACAAATCAAGAAGAAAAAGGTAATAGTGTTGATTGATTCAGGAAGCACCCACAACTTTATTCATTGTAGGGTAGCAAAAGAATTGAATTGCTTCCTATATCCAGCACCAGAGTGTCAAGTGATGATTGCAAATGGAGGAACATTAAATTTCTCTGGAAAGTGCCATAATATCAAGCTATCGATGGGAGAATATATATTGACTAGCCCAATGATTTCCATTCCAATGGGAGGTGTTGATGTTGTACTAGGAGTCCAATGGCTACAATCCTTGGGTACAATAGCTTTTAATTTTCAAGAACTTTTCATCAAATTTTCTGTGGAAGGAAAGGAAGTTGAATTAAGGGGTATTATAGGGAACCCAGGAAAGATAATTAGCTCTAATGGTATGACAAAGCTTCTAAAAAAGGAGCAAAGAGGTGTAATTGCACAATTATGTTCGCTAGATGTTTCCACATCGGAATCATCTATTTCTCCAGATCTCCAAAAAGTCTTGGACAATCATTCCAAGGTATTTGAGACTCCCAAAGGTCTCCCACCTATGCGTGATCATGATCATGCTATTCATCTGATTCCAAGAAGTGTTCCTCCAAACATCAGGCCGTACAGATATCCCTACGTCCAAAAGAGTGAAATTGAACGTATGGTTGCAGAAATGATAGAGGCTGGTATAATTCAACCGAGTCAAAGTTCTTTCTCTACTCCAGTAGTATTGGTGCACAAGAAGGATGGATCATGGCGCATGTGTCCGAATTATAGGGAGCTCAACAAGTTCACTATTAAAGATAAGTTCCCCATTCCTGTCATTGATGAATTACTAGATGAATTGCATGGATCAATTTACTTCACCAAGTTGGATCTTCATTCAGGATATCATCAAATCAGAATGAAGATTGAAGACATTCCGAAAACAACATTTAGAACTCATGAGGGTCATTATGAATTTTTGGTCATGCCTTTTGGCCTTACCAATGCACCTTCAACATTTCAAGGTTTGATGAATTCAATTTTCAAACCATTCCTTAGAAAATTTGTGTTAGTATTTTTTGATGATATACTAATCTACAGCAAGTCTTGGAAGGATCATGTTGAACATGTTGACAGGGTGCTACAACTATTGGAGGAGAAACAATTATATGCAAAAAGATCCAAATGTTTCTTTGGAGTCCCGGAGGTGGAATATTTGGGTCATATTGTATCTCATGAAGGAGTTAAGGTAGACCTTAGCAAAATTAAAGCCATTAAGGAATGGAAAATCCCCACATCCATAAAGCATCTGCGAGGATTTCTTGGGTTGACAGGGTATTATCGTAAGTTTGTTAAGAATTATGGGAGAATAACAGCACCTCTAACAACATTATTGAAGAAAGATGCATTTTCATGGACTCCGGAAGCAACAAAGGCCTTTGAACATCTTAAAGAGACAATGTGCCAAGCACCGGTCTTAGCTACATCGGACTTCACAAAAACCTTTATTGTGGAATGTGATGCTTCAGGAAATGGAATTGGTGCTGTTCTAATGCAAGATGAAAGACCCATTGCTTTTGAAAGTCGTCCAATCAAGGGAAAGTTTTTAAGCAAAGCTATTTATGAGAAGGAAATGTTGGCAATACTCCATGCACTTAAGAAATGGCAACCCTACCTAATGGGAAGACACTTCAAGGTAAAAACGGATCATGATAGCCTTAAATACTTTTTAGAACAAAGATTATCCTCTGAAGAGCAACAAAAGTGGGTCACAAAGATGTTGGGTTATGACTTTGAAATCATCTACAAAAAAGGGAAGCAAAATGTGGTGGCAGATGCACTCTCAAGAAAGGATGAGGATGTGGAAGCATTGTTGTGCGCCATTTCTATTATCCAACCAGATTGGATAAACGAAGCAAGGGAGGAATGGAAGAATGACGAAGAAGTGTGGGCACTTATTCGAAAGCTACAACAAGATTCCAGTACGTCTGATACATTTAGCTAGAAAAATGATTTGTTATGGTACAAAGATCGCTTATACCTCTGTAAGAATTCCCAACTAAAACAAAAGATTCTTATGGAATTACACACTTCTCCCTTAGGAGAGCACTCAGGATTTCTAAAAACTTACCACATGGTTAAGAAGGAATTTTTTTGGGATGGTCTTAAATCAGATATTCAAAAGTTTGTGGCGGAATGTTTGGTTTGCCAACAAAATAAAGTGCAAACAATTAAGACATCGAGTCTATTACAACCTTTATCCATTCCAAGCCAACGTTGGGAGGAGGTTTCAATGGATTTTATCATAGGTTTACCCAAGTCTGAGGGAAACTGTTGTTACTTTTGTGGCTTTATATTATTATTGTTAGGTCGGCTGGATTATATTGTGACTCCTTAGACTCCTATATATAGAAAGGAGGTTTTGTCATTTGAATCATCCAAGAATTTTTCATTTATGTAATGTAAAGGAGGTTGCCCCCTCGAAGAGGCTGAATTCTAAGGCGTTGATCTATCTTTTCTATCTTTTCTTGAGTTGGTTTCATAAAAACATGAAGGCTAGAGTGGCCGCTTTTAGTCTTAAAATTAAAGAAGACATCTGGTGGGAATATGTGTAGAGTGTCAAAGATATAGATGAGGAAGATCTGACTTGGAGTGAATTTGAGTGTCTGTTCAAGAAGAAGTATCTGTTGGAGAGATACTCTGATGACATGGAAAGATAATTATATGAACTAAAGATGGGATCCATGACAGATGATGAGTACACTAGTAAGTTTTTGGAACTGTTGAAGTATGTGCCTTACCTCAAGGAGGAGAAGGCTAAGATTCAAAGATTCATTAGTGGATTTCCAGTTGAATTCAAAGAAATTATTGAATTTGATGAGCCTAGATCATTGCAGGAGGCCATTAGAAAGCTAAAGCATTGCTACGAACAATCAAAAAGTAGAATTGAGACTAAGCCAAACTGGAGAGGTAATGTAAAGAACAAAGGAAAATGGGACAAAAAGTTAGCAAGGCCACAGGGTATAGATAACAAGGACAATGTTGCACCACCCAATAGGTTCAATGCATCAGATAGAGGATAAGGACATCGATCTGAAGAGAAGAACAAGGATGGAGGCTGGAAGCCTATAGAGTGTTGGAATTATGGAAAAGATTGTCGCAGGAGAGACTATCCGTAAAATCAGGGTGGTAGACCTCTGATATATAGTGCATAAGAGGCATAGACTATTATAGATGTTGGCCAAAGTATTCCTCGTATCTATGCAGCCGTGGACAATAGGCATGTAGAACATCAGGCATCTATCATTGAGATGGACAGTAAGATTCGTGATCAATTTATTCCTATTTTGATTGACCCTGGATGTAATTATAGCTATGTTAGTCCTAACTTGGTGAATAAGTGTGGTTTGAGTAAGGAATTGCACACAAAGTCTTGGTTAGTGCAGCTGACTACAGGTATGAAGAAGTGAGTTCATCATTGGGTAAGAGCTTGCACATTTGACTTAAATGGTATGCCTACCGCACGACATTTGAATGTTTTACCATTGGCTTCATACAATATGTTGTTGGGCATGGATTGGTTGTATCTTCATAGAACCAAGTTTGATTGTTATGAAAAAGCTATTAATTGTGTTGATGATAATGGGGAACCAAGAGTCTTGCAAGATAAGAACAAAGCCACATCAGTTAGGATGGTGACAACTATGCAAGCAAAGCATGGCTGCAGAAAGGGTGCAAGCTATTTGTAGTACATATTTCTAGTCATAAGGGTAAGGAGGTTGAGGATGGAGATGCGTTGAACAAGTACTCGGTTTTACAACAGTTCAGGGATGTATTTCTTGAGGACATTATAGAGTTTCCACCTCACAGGGAGGTGGACTTTTCTATCAAGTTAGTACTAGGGGCATCTATGTTAGGCCCCTATAATACTAGTGACTCCCCCATTACTATTGTCATTGTATCCCTTATTGTTATTATTATGCCCCTATTGTCCCCATATTGTTATTAGTATGCCCCAAAGAAACACACTATTGTTATTTTTGTGCCCTTATGTTATTACTGTTATGTCGGATTGATTATATTGTGACCCTTTAGACTCCTATATATAGAAGGGAGGTTTAATCATTTGTATCATCCAAGAATTTTTCATTTGTGTAATGTAAAGGAGGTTTCCCCCTCGAAGAGGTTGAATTCTAAGGCGCTCATCTATCTTTTCTATCTTTTTGTGAGTTGGTTTCTAACATTTGGTATCAGAGCTTTAGATTCTAGGGTTTTGCTACTCCAAACAGGTCATCGTGGCATTTTCGCTATAACATTTTTCTGTGACATTGTAGAAGCTACCAAAAAAACCCATTTGAGCTGAAATCATTCTAAAATTCAGGTCCGAATTTCAAATCTTTTCTCACTACATTTGTGGAGATATGATTTGAGGAAGTTAGGGTTTTTGCAGACTCCCGAATTACATTCCAAATAGGTGACCTGGGGAAAATCATCATAAATTTTGTTTTGAGCATCATATTGAAATTTCATAAGAAGTTTCAAAAAGAGGACAACCTGTAGTTTTCTATGTATCATTTTCAGGTACTAAGGCCTAAACAGTGACACGTGGCACGTCGTACAAGTTGCTCTACTGAACTAGTCTATAATTAGGTCACTGTAGGAGATTTGGCATAACTCTTCCTTGGCGAATAAAATATTGATCATACTTGCGGGGTTAGAAAGAGGACTCAAAGGGATACTGCAGGACACGATTTTAGATAATCGAGATCCACAGTTACAGAGATACAACAGATTCAATATTGAGCTTTTACAAAGTGAAAAAAGGGTGTGTAGTTTTTTTTTTTTAATTTTTCATAAGATTGGTTTGGAAAATTAGTTTGAAGGAATTCAAAGTGAATAATGAAGAATTATTAGCATTAATTAATGCCATGAAGAAAGAAAATGGAAACACCTAATAAGAAACCTGAAAGCTCTAGCATGACTAGTGAAGAAGAGGAAGAAATGCAACATGATATATCAAAATTACAAGACCAAGTACAACAAATTTCACTCTCACTAAAGGTAAATGAAGCCAAGATGAATGGCATGGAAAATAATATGAATGGCATGCAAGTTAAGATGGATGGAATTAAAGCTAATATGAATGGCATGCAAGTTAAGATGGATGGCGTGGAAGCTAAGATGGATGGCATGGATGCTAAGATGAATGGCATGGACGATAATATGGAAGAATTGAAGATAAATTTGAATAAGTTTCTACAAGAAATGGTCACTAATGGTGAAAGGGTAGTAAAGGAAACTCATGATGATAACAAAAGAAATGTTAATCATGATTTCATAGACTCCAATATTGGATTGAAGACCCACCATGTTCCAAAAATCAATATGAGGAAGTTTGGTGGCAAAGATCCTGGAACATTGATACTACAGATGGAGCAATTTTTTAATCTCCATAATGTGAAAAGCACACAAAAGGTACGTATTGCAACTTTATATTTGGAACCAAAACAATTTGTATGGTATCGATGAATTTGCTCTTGTAAACAAACTGTCACTTAGGCAATTTTTAAGGAAGAAATGATAGCACATTGTGAGGATACAAAAAGCAACACTTTTTTTAGCCAATTAATAAATCTCAAACAAAAGGGTTCAATTATGGAGCACATTGAGGACTTCCAAAAATTGAACATAAGGGTAAAAGATATTCTAGAGGAGCATAGGATTGATGTGTTCATAGGGACTTTAAAGGATAATATCCAACATGAGGTTTGCTTTTGGAAACCTGATTCATTGGAGAAGGCATTCAGGTTATCAAGAAAAATGGAAAGCAAAATTATGGCAATCAGGAAGCCTAGCACTCACAACTATAAATATGGAAGTGTTGTTTCCCCTAGCCATCCTCAACCTACAAGGTTGACACCACAACAATTGAAAGAAAAAAGAGTAAAAGGGCTTTGTTATAGTTGTGATAGCAAATACAATAAAGGTCATAAGTGTGCTGAGAAGAAATTATTCTAGATAGATTGTGAAGAGGAGGAAGAAAAGGAACAATAAATGTCAAAAGAAGAGGATATACTCCAGGAAAAAACCCTAGATAAAGAAGAATTGAATCCAACCATATTTTGTAATGCATTGGCTGGAATTACCACTCCTCAAACTATCAAGATAGAAGGACATATCAAGAAGAAAAAGGTAATAGTGTTGATTGATTCGGGAAGTACCCATAATTTTATTCATTGTAAGATAGCAAAGGAATTGATTTGCTTCCTATATCCAGCACCAGAGTGTCAAGCTATGGTTGCAAGTGGAGGAACCATAAATTGCTCTGGAAAGTGCCATATTATCAAGCTATCCATGGGAGAATATGTATTGAAAGCCCAATGCTTTCCATTCCAATGGGTGGTGCTGATGTTGTACTAGGATTCCAATGGCTACAATCCTTGGGTACAGTAGCTTTTACTTTTCAAGAACTTTTCATGAATTTTTTGTGGAAGGAAAGGAAGTTGAATTAAGGGGTATTGCAGGGAAACCGAGAAAGACAATCAGCTCTAACGGTATGACAAAGCTTCTAAATAAGGAAAAACAAGGTGTAATTGCACAATTATATTCGCTAGAGGTTCCCACATCGAAATCATCTATTTCTCTAGATCTCCAAAAAGTCTTGGACAATCATTCCAAGGTATTTTAGACTCCCAAAGGTCTCCCACCTATTCGTGATCATGATCATGCTATTCATTTGATTCCAGGAAGTGTTCCTCCAAACATCAGGCTGTACAAATACCCCTATGCCCAAAAGAGTGAAATTGAATGTATGGTTGTAGAAATGCTATAGGCTAGTATAATTAAACCTAGTCAAAGTTCTTTCTCTGCTCCAGTAGTATTGGTGCACAAGAAGGATGGATCATGGTGCATGTGTCCGGATTATAGGGAGCTCAACAAGCTTACTATTAAAGATAAATTTCCCATTCCTGTCATTGATGAATTATTGGATGAATTCCATGGATCAATTTACTTCACCAAGTTGGATCTTCGTTCAGTATATCATCAAATCAAAATGAATACTGAAGACATTCCAAAAACAACATTTAGAACTCATGAGGGTCATTATGAATTTTTGGTCATGCCTTTTGGCCTTACCAATGCACCTTCTACATTTCAAGGTTTTATGAATTCCATTTTCAAACCCTTCCTTAAAAAATTTGTGTTAGTATTTTTTTTTCTATACTAATCTACAACAAGTCTTGGAAGGATAATGTTGAACATGTTGTCAGGGTGCTCAAACTATTGGAGGAGAAACAATTATATGCAAAAAGCTCCAAGTGTTTCTTTGGAGTACAAGAGGTGGAATATCTGGGTCATATTGTATCTCATGAAGGTGTTAAGGTAAACCCTAGCAAAATTAAAGCCATTAAGGAATGGAAAATCTCCACATCCATAGAGCATCCGCGAGGATTTCTCGGATTGACAGGGTATTATTGCAAGTTTGTTAAGAACTATGGGAGAATAGCAGCACCTGTAACAACATTATTGAAGAAAGATGCATTTTCATGGACTCCAGAAGCAACAAAGGCCTTCGAACATATTAAAGAGGCAGTGTGCCAAGCATCGGTCTTAGCTACACCAGACTTCACAAAAACCTTTATTGTGGAATGTGATACTTCAAGAAATGGAATTGGTGTTTTTTAATGCAAGATGAAATACCCATTTCTTTCAAAATTCATCCAATCATGGGAAAGTATTTACAAAAATCTATTTATGAGAAGGAAATGTTGGCAATACTACATGCACTTAATAAATGGTGACCCTATCTAATGGGAAGACACTTCAAGGTAAAAATGGATCATGATAGTATTAAATACTTTTTAGAACAAAGATTATCCTCTGAAGAGCAACAAAAATGGGTCACAAAGATGTTGGTTTATGACTTTGAAATCAGCTACAAAAAAGGGAAGCAAAATGTTGTGGCAGATGCACTCTCAAGAAAGGATGAGGATGTGGAAGCATTGTTGTGCGCCATTTCTATTATCCAACTAGATTGGATAAACGAAGCAAAGGAGGAATGGAAGAATGATGAAGGAGTGTGGGCACTCATTCAAAAGTTACAACAAGATCCTAGTACATCTGATACATTTAGTTGGAAAAATGATTTGTTATGGTAGAAAGATCGCTTATACCTATGTAAGAATTCGCAACTCAAACAAAATATTCTTATGGAATTGCACACTTCTCCCTTAGGAGGTCACTCAGGATTTTTAAAAACTTACCACAGGGCTAAGAAGGGATTTTTTTGAGAAATCGGATATTCAAAGGTTTGTGGCAGAATGTTTGGTTTGCCAACAAAATAAAGTTGAAACAATTAAGACCCCAGGTCTACTACAACCTTTATCCATTCCAAGCCAAAGTTGGGAGGAGGTTTCAATGGATTTCATTGCAGGTTTACCCAAGTCTGAAGGAAAGAGTGTCATGATGGTGGTAGTTGACAGACTTACCAAGTATGCACACTTTTGGGCATTATCACATCCATTTAAAGCTAGTACAATTTCTACTGCATTTGTGGGAAAAATTCAAAAGCTACATGGAAACCCAAAGATTATTGTAAACGACAGAGATCCCATTTTCACTGGAAATTTTTGGACAGAATTATTTTCTTGTCTCGGTACTCAGTTAGCTCATAGCTCATATTATCATTCTCAATCTGATGGGAAAACTGAGATAGTAAAAAAAAGTTTGGAAGGATATATTCGTTTTTTTATATCTAATAAACATACACAATAGGTCAAATGGTTGCCTCTGGCTGAATGGTGGTGTAACACTTCCTTCCATACTGTAGCAAAAATGACCCCATTTATGGCACTTTATGGATATCATCCACCATCCATCACATCATATTTAAGAGAAAATTCTAAGGTTCAAGCAATGGAACATCACATTGAGCATCAACAATAAGTTCTTCAACTCTTAAAGGATAAGCTCACGTTGGCGTAGAATAGAATGAAACAACAGGAAGATCAACATCGTAGCAAAAGAAGTTTTGATGTAGGTGACTAGGTATTCCTATGACTACAACCATATAACAAATGTCCCTCAAGAAAGCTAATAAGGATAATAGATTATCACCAAAGTATTATGGTCCGTACAAGTTGTTGCAAAATATTGGTACTATGGCATACAAATTGGAGCTTCCTGCAGCTTCCCGAGTGCACCCAATTTTCCATGTTTCATGTTTAAAGAAGGTTATAGGTGACAAGCTCCCAATTCAAGCAATATTGCCAGAACTTGACGAGGAAGGAAAAATCATATTGGAACCAAAAGTAATCACAGAAACAAGAACTCGATAGCGATGAAATCGATCAATTTCGGAGTATCTCATCAAGTGGAAGAACTTATCCGCTGAAGATTCCACATGGGAGGATGAGAATTTTATACAGAAGCATCCAAAACTACTCAAGAATTGAGGAAAATGCTTTTCAGAAGGAGAGGGGCATGTTAGGCCCCTATAATACTAGTGACTCCCCCATTACTATTGTCATTGTATCCCTTATTGTTATTATTGTGCCCCTATTGTCCCCATATTTTTATTAGTATGCCCTAAAGAAACCCACTATTGTTATTTTTGTGCGCTTATGTTATTACTGTTATGTCGGCTTGATTATATTGTGACCCCTTAGACTCCTATATATAGAAGGGAGGTTTAGTCATTTGTATCATACAAGAATTGTTCATTTGGGTAATATAAAGGAGGTTGCCCCCTCGAAGAGGCTGAATTCTAAGGCGTTCATCAATCTTTTCTATCTTTTTGTGAGTTGATTTCTAAGAATATCTAGCATCAAAAGCACCCTACAGGGTGAACACACCTGAGTTGGTTGAGTTAAAATTGCAGCGGAAGGAAATGTTGGACAAGGGATACATTAGGCCAAGTGTATCACCTTGGGGCACACCATTCTTGTTTGTGAAGAAGAAAGATGATACTCTCATATTACGAATTGATTACAGGGAGTTGAACAAAGTAAATATCAATAACATGTACCCTTTTTCGAGGATTGATGACTTGTTCGATCAACTGAAGGGAGCCACAATGTTCTCAAAGATTGACTTGAGATCCAGATACCATCATGTACACATCAAAGAGGAGGACATCTACAATACTGTGTTCAAGACGAGGTATGGGCATTATGAGTTTGTTGTTATTCCATTTGGCTTAAAGAATGCTCCAGCTACATTCATGTGTTTGATGAATGGTCTGTTGCATCCATATTTGGATAAGTTTGTTATTGTGTTCATTGATGATATACTGATATATTCTAAAAATGGGGAAGAGCATTCAAAACACTTAGCAGCAGGGTTGAGGTTGTTGAGAGAGCATCAGTTGTATGCTAAGCTTAGTAAATGTAGTTTCTTTCAGACTGACGTACACTACTTGGGACATGTTATCTCCAAGGAGGGCATTGCAGTAGATCCAGAGAAGATAAGGGCCATCATTGAGTGGGTAGCTCCTAAGAGTGTGGATGAGGTGAGATATTTCATGGGTCTAGTAGGATACTACATGAGGTTCATCAGGAACTTCTCGCAGATTTCTTATCCTATCACATTATTTCAAAGGAAAGTTAAGAAGTTCGAATGGACCGAAGAGTGTGAGGCTAGCTTTGAGTAGCTCAAGAAGTTGCTGCCACATGTACCGATGCTACAGATTTTAGATCCGAAAAAATATTTTGTAGTATGTACATATGCTTGCAAGAGATGGCTTAGTGGAGTCCTTATGTAAGATGGATAGGTGGTATGTTATGAGTCCCAAAAGCTAAACGAGCATGGGAAGAACTACCCAGCACATGATCTTGACTTAGAAATGATTATACATGCACTAAAGATGTGGAGGCACTGTCTTCTTGGTAGTAGGTTTATACTTATGACTGATCACATTGGGTTGCGGTATTTGTTTGAACAACCGATTTTGAATGCCAGGGAGGCTAGATGGTTGGCCACGATCAACGAGTTTGACTTCGATATCAAGTACATCAAGGGTAAAGAGAACAGGGTGGAAAATGCTCTTCGTAAATGGGTATAGGTACATCACTTAGCAACAATAAGCTCATATTGGATAGACTTACAAGACATGATCTTGTAGGCAGGACAACAGGATGTTAGGTATAAGGAGATTGTGAACAGGTTGCAGTAGGGTGATAGTACATGTACAGGTGCAGGTACAAGTACATGCTGCAGTATAGGTACAGCTGTAGGTGCACAGGGCATGGACTATTGTCTTACAGCAGAGGGATTGGTGAGATTCCGAGATAGGATATATGTACTGGATAGAAGTGAGCTCAAGAAGGTGATCTTGAGGGAGTTTCATACGAAACCATCTTCAGGTCACCCAAGTTATTAGAAGACACTAACAATGGTGAAGAGATATTACTATTGGCTGAGCCTGAAGAGGGATGTAGTAGAGTTTATGGCTAGATGTTTCGATTGTTAGCGAATGAAGGCAGAGTGGAAACATCTAGGTGGAATGCTACAACAATCATGATTCTTGAATGGAAATGGGAGGTCATTTCCATGGATTTCATCACAGGGTTGCCGAAGACAGTGAAGCAGCATGATTCCGTCATGGTCATTGTGGACAGGTTAACAAAGGTTGCACACTTTGTTCCGGTGAAGTCTATGTTCTTATCTAGTGATGTGGCACAGATATTCATCTGAGACGTGGTTAGACTACATGGTGTTCCAAAGAATATTGTGTCAGACAGGGATGCAAATTTCACTGCCAATTTTTGGAAGAAGTTATTTGCATGTTTGGGCACCACGTTGGCCTTCAGCACAACTTATCATCCACAGATAGATGGATAAACAGGGAGGGTCAACAGGATATTAGAGGACATGTTGTTGAGGATTTATGTAATGCATTGGTAGAGTAAGTGGTAAGAGTATCTCCTTTTGGTAGAGTTTTCATACAACAGTGATTATCAGGATTCATTGAGGATGAGTCATTTTGAGGCATTGTATCGGCGGAGTTGTAACACTCCCATTAGTTGGAGTGATCCAGTTAGTAGGGTATTGATTGGACCAGATATGTTGGGAGACATGGAACATGAGATGGAGGTGATCAAGAAGAATATCAAGGAATCACATGATAGGCAAAATAGTTATGCAGATAGGAACAGGTTGTTTAAGGAGTTTCAGGTTGGGGAATAGGTGTAATTGCACATCAGACCGAAGAAGAGCTCCTTGCAGAATGGCTCATGTGCCAAGTTGGCACCACAGTGTTGTGGACTCTTCAGTATCATTGACAGGATTGGTCCAGTAGTCGATCAACTTGCACTACCTCCAACAATGAAAGTACATAATGTTTTCCATGTCTCATTGCTTAAGAGGTATGTTAAAGATGTTGATCATGTAATTGACTGGTCTATATTGCAGGTGGAACTAGATGGAGAATTCTAGCTAGAGCCTTAGTGTATATTACATAAAAAGGTGCTCATGCTCCACAATCGAGCTATCGAGCAAGTTAAAGTGCAATGGAAGCACTTTGGGCCCGATGAAGCTACATCGGAGATGGCGGACCAGATGCAGACCTTTGTTTTCCAGTTGAGGCAAAGCAGCTTGATATGGTGGTTTGGTATATGCTTTATGATGTTTTGATATATGCCTAGATATGGTGCTTAGTATATGTTTTGATATATGTTTTGGCATATGTTTTGGTATATATATATTGGTGATGTTGCTATATGTACACCCATGTATGGATGTAAATACTGTAATGAACTGTGTTATAAAGCTCCACTATGTGGTATGGTTGTCAATTTATTATGTTACTATGATATCATGTGGTTATGTTGTCCTGATGTTTTGTCTTGAGCAGGACTTTTATTGTAAATACCATAACGAATTGTTTTATAAATCTTCACTATGCGGTATGTTGTCCTATTGTCATGATGTTATGTCTTGAGCAGATATTGCATTGTAAATACAACATCGAGCTATGTTATAAAGCTCCATAGTATGTCTTCTTTCAAGAGGTTGCTGAGGTATATGCGTGATTGAACACCGAGGACAGTGCCCCCCAAGGGGGAGGGTTCTATAACAACCCTCCTGAAAATTCAATATAATAAAAGTTAAAAACAATAACCATGGATGAATGGGACACTAATTCCAAGCTGAATGTTGGGAAAGACATCCTAGGGGGTGTTCATTTGGTTGTTTAAAGGCTAAGGAAATTGGGAAAGGCAATGGCTAAGCCTTTGGAAAGGAAAAATGGCATTTTTGGCACATTTATTTATGAAAATAATGGAAATCAAGAGAAAAGGAGGTGAAAGGTCACATGTTGCATGTGAGGAGGAAAATGAAGGAAAATAATGGGAAATAAAGAAAATAGAGGCTATAGGTTTTAACCCTGTACAGAAATTACCTGCATACAAATTCTTAAACAAAGAAAATAAACAATGCGAGAGCATAACACATAAAACACATATGCACAGAGATTTTCCCCTGGATCCCAAAATTGGGACTACCAGCTTGATTTTTTCATTATATTCCTTTCAATGTTACAATACATATTTATACATGTTGAAGCATCCAATACCATGGACCGAAATCCATCGCGTCCAATACCATGGACAGAAAACCATCGCGTCCAAAAATCATGTGCGAAAATCATGCACAGAACCATAGGTGGGTCCGCCCAACCTAACATAGGGTCCAAAACCAAAATTTTCCGGGGCGCTGCCCCGGACCCCATAAAGTGGGGTTACGGGTGCCCTTCAAACCCCCTATTAACTATGTGGAAAGAATATAACACAACCCAACAATCTCCCACTTGTTGTTTTCTTTCCACAGGGGGCCACAGGAGAGCTTAGTCATTTTTCCAGCCCTGAGATGCCCATTGCTTCTCTACACCAAGAGAACTTCTTAGAGCTCACAGATTTTGTCAATGCATCTGCAGTATTCTTCAAAGTGTCCACCTTTACCAGAAACACCTTTCTGTCTTCTATCATATCCCTCACAAAGTGATACTGAACATCAATGTGCTTTGTCTTTGAATGATAAGCAGGGTTCTTTGCCAAGAAAATTGCACTTTGGCTGTCACAGTCTATTCTTATAGCTCCCTGTACTAACCCCATACTTGAACACAATCTCTGCAACCAAACTGCTTCCTTGCTTGCATGAGTGGCTACCATGTATTCTGCCTCTGTAGTTGATAGTGCCACTACAGATTGTTTCTTACTCATCCAACTGACTACACCTTCAAATAGGTTAAACACATACCCACTTGTAGATCTTCTCTGATCCAGATCTCCAGCCCAGTCTGCATCAACAAAGCCATGAATATCCAACACTCTGTCCAATCCTGGTCTTCCTTGGTAGCACAAACCACAATCACTAGTGCCACGCAAATACCTAAAAACCCGCTTCACTGTTGTCCAGTGTTCATTCCCAGGTTTTGACATAAACCTGCTCAATACTCCCATTGCATGTGCAATGTCTGGTCTAGTACAGACCATTGCATACATCATGCTACCCACTGCACTTGCATATGGAACACGGGACATGTCCTCTTCCTCTTCTTGTGTCTTGGGACACTGCTCAGCAGATAACCTCACACCTACAGGAATAGGAACCTTCACCGGTTTACTATCCTGCATATTAAACCTCTGCAGTATTGTCTCGACATACTTCTTCTGGTTTAACTAGAGCTTCCTCTTTGCCCGATCTCTTTTAATTTCCATGCCCAAAATATAGTTTGCAGCACCAAGATCTTTCATGTCGAATTTGGAGGACAATTGGGTCTTCAAATCCTGGATAATTTCTTTGTCATTTCAAACCAGCAACATATCATCCACATACAAGACCAGATAAATAACATCGTCACCAATTAATTTAAAATATACACAATGATCTGCTTTGCTTCTGGTGAAGCCAAGTCCCTGTATAAATGTATCAAATTTTTGATACCACATCCTTGGTGATTGTTTTAACCCATACAGAGACTTCTTTAACTTGCATACCAGTTCTTTCTTACCCTTCACCACAAAGCCTTCAAGTTGCTTCATGTAGATTTCCTCTTCCAAATCCCCGTGAAGAAATGTTGTCTTCACATCCATCTATTCTACCTCAAAATCAAAAGCAACAGCAACAGATAAAAGTAATCTAATAGAAGTTACCTTGGCAACAGGAGAAAAAATATCACCAAAATCAATTCTCGACACCTGGGAATAACCTTTTGCTACCAACCGAGCTTTGTATTTCTCCACCTTTCCTTCTGCGTTTGTCTTCTTCTTGAACACCCATTTGCTGCCAATGGGTTTCCTTCCAGCCGGCAACTCCACCAGATCCCAAGCCTCATTTTTGTGCAAAGATGCCATTTCATCAACCATGGCCTCTTTCCAGAGTTTTCCATCCTCTGAATCCACTGCTTCCTTCACAGTTCTGGGATCATCATCAGTAACAGACAAAGCAAAATTTGAACAGAAAGCAGATGGACTATACCTTTCTGGTTGCCTTCTTTCTCGAACTAATCTTCTCACAGTCGGAGTTTGTGGCTCTTCATCTTCTGATTCCTCCTCTTCTACAGAGTCTGATTCTTCCTCCTTTAGTTCAAACTCTATCTTCATAGGTTCCTTTGGTTGGAATTCATGTTTAATAACATCTTTCATCTCTCTAAACACCACATCTTGACTGTACACAACCTTCTGTGTGACTGGGTTCCAAAGCTTATAACCCTTTAAACCATCTTTGTACCCAATAAAGATGCACTTTTCAGATTTAATATCCAACTTGATTCGTTTCTCCTTTGGAACATGTACATATGCATCACATCCAAAGACCCTCAGATGTGAAAGAGAGGGTTTCTTACCAGTCCATACTTCTTGTGGAGTCTTATCCTCCAACGCTGATGAAACTGACCTGTTGACCAGGTAACATGCAGTATCCACCGCCTCTGCCCAGAATTCCTGTCCTAACCCGGCACCACTGAGCATGCTTCTTGCCCTTTCCATCAACGTCTTGTTCATTCTTTCTGCGACTCCATTTTGCTGAGGTGTATATGGAGTAGTCTTCTGCCGTGCTATACCACACTTCTTACAAAATTCTTCAAATTCCCTGCTACAAAACTCTCCACCATTATCTGTCCTCAGCACCTTTATCTTCTTCTCTGTCTGATTTTCCACCAAAGCCTTAAATTCTTTAAACCTGTCAAAGACTTCAGATTTCTTCTTAAGGAAATATATCCATGTATTCCTTGAGAAGTCATCTATAAATGATACATAGTACACATACTTACCCAGTGATGGAACCTTCACAGGTCCAAACACATCACTGTGCACAAGCTCTAATATCTGTTTCGTCCTCTTACCACCAGAGGGGAAACTCACCCGATTCTGCTTCCCATATACACAATTTTCACAGAAATCAAAATCTAGAGAGCTATTATTCATACCTTCTACCATACCTTTACTATGAAGTATTCGAAGGCCCTTCTCTCCAATATGTCCAAGCCTTTGATGCCACAACATGGTCTTCTCTCCAGAGACCACTAGATTTTCTACTCCATTTTAGGAACCATAGAACTATTACACCCATCAACAACAGTTCTACCTTGCAGCTTGTACAGAGTTCCAATCCGAACTCCCCACATCAATATCAGTGCTCCTCGAACCATCTTGCAGGTATCTTTCTCAAACACTGTCTTTACACCTGCATCATCCAACTTGCTTACAGAAATTAGATTTCTGGCCAATGCAGGAATATGCAGAACACCCGAAAGTGTTCTAACCCTTCCACCTTGCAACTTCAACTTTACTTTTCCGCGACCAATGATTCTAGCCTTCCTATCATCTCCTAAGAAGACATCACCACCATCGTATTTCTCATACTCGCAGAACCACTCTCTATGGGGAGTGAAGTGAAAGGATGCACCTGAGTCAATCAACCATGCCTCATGATCTACATGTGTACTTGAAGAAGCCAAGTACACATCCCCACCTTCATCTGAGGTGGTTTTCGCCTCTGCAGAAGGAGCATCATCAGATCCCTTTCCTTTATCAGGAGCTTTAGATTTACAATCGCTTCTGGAGTGGCCTTCCTTTCCGCATTTCCAGCACACCACCTTTGTAGGTTTTCCTGGAGGTTTAGATCTCCCTCTAGATTTAGATCTCCCACTCGATGACTTATTTTTGTTTCTGTTCAGGGATCGTCCTCATACAGACAAGGCATCACCATTCTGGCTCTCCATATTTTTTCGTCTCATCTCCTCCGTCAGCAAGGCTGAGACTATTTCATCAAACTGCAAAGCAGTTGCATTGCTACCTATTGTAATAACCAGACTATCCCATGAATCTGGTAGAGAACACAACAAACTGATGCACTTATCTTCATCTGAAATTTTAATCTTAACAGATGATAACTGACTTACCACAGTATTAAACGCATTCAGATGCTCTGTCACCGAGTCTCCATCTTTCATCCTCAGGTTATACAGCTTTTTCCGTAGGAACAGTTTATTCACCAGAGACTTAGATTGGTACAAAGTCCCTAACTTGTCCCACAAAGCCTTCGTCGTAGCTTCCCCTGATACATTCAGCAATACTGAATCTGAGACACACAATTTTATTGTGCTCTTTGCCTTCCGATCCAACTTCTTCCATTCTTCATCGGTCACCCCGTTGGTTTAGTACCCGGATCTATCGTGATCCACTGATCTTTATCCACCAACAGATCCTCCATCTTGAGTTTCCACAACTCAAAACTCTGACCATTGAACTTCTCAATCTCTATCTTTCCACTGCTCGCCATCTTCTTTTACCACCAGAATCGATCTCGCAGATCTCCCACTGAACAGGGTCTACCATAGGCCCGACCAAAAAACCCCTCAGCAACAAAGGCGTCCCCTTGAAGCCAAAACATCTCCAATACCAAATGTAGGTTTTAACCCTATATAGAAATTACCTGCATACGAATTCTTAAACAAAGAAAATAGACAATGCGAGAGCATAACACATAAAACACATATGCACAGAGATTTTTCCCTGGATCCCAAAACCGAGACTACCAGCTTGATTTTTTCATTATATTCCTTTCAATGTTACAATACATATTTATACATGCCGAAGCATCCAATACCATGGACCGAAATCCATCGCGTCCAATACCATGGACAGAAAACCATCGCGTCCAAAAATCATGTGCGAAAATCATGCACAGAACCATAGGTGGGTCCGCCCAACCTAACATAGGGTCCAAAACCAAAATTTTCTGGGGCGCTGCCCCAGACCCCATAAAGTGGGGTTACGGGTGCCCTTCAAACCCCCTATTAACTATGTGGAAAGAATATAACACAACCCAACAAAGGCCTCATTCATAAAAAGGCTTCTGAGGATCAGTTGGTAGCCTTTTGTCAGTTTAGTGTTGGAGCTCTCTCTCATTATTCTCTCTCTCTCTCTCTCTCATATTCTTGGATACTTAGAGTTTTCTTGGAGCACTCTTGGAGGGCGTGACATACTTGGATTCTTGGAGGAAGAAGGAAAAGAAAGAGTAGGAAAGTGCAACAAGGCATCAACATTAGCAACTACATCAGATTTTCCTCTAGGTACCGAGTTGTATGTATGATTTCTTCACTAGTTTTGGCATGCATGTCATATGCATGTGGATTCTTGGTTGTGATCTATCATTGGTATGGAGGTTTGCCTGGATCGATAGTGGATTTCCTAGCCTTTCCATTTCCTAGATAGCCATGGTTATTGTGGGTTACTTTCATTGTTTTATTTTGGTTGGTTCTCATCTTTCCTTAGCTTGGGTTGAGTTATTAGTCTTGGAAGCCCTGGTTGAACAAACGCTTTAGAATCCCTGTAACAGCTTGGGTTGAATTACTAGTCCTAGAAGCCTTGCTTGGACAAATGCTCTGGAAGCTCTTGGTGGGTTGAGTTATTAGTCCTCGAAGCCTTGGCTGAACAAATGCTCTAGAAGCCCTGTAACACCTTGGGTTGAGTTACTTGTCCTGGAAGCCTTGGCTGGACAAATGCTCTGAACGCTCCTGGTGGGTTGAGTTACTAATCTTGGAAGCCTTGGTTGGACAAACACTCTGGAAGCCCTATATAAGTTGTGGGTTGAGTTACTAGTTCTGAAAGCCTTGGCTGGACAAACACTTTGGAAGCCCTGGAAGGCTTGAATGGAGACCAATTTGATGATGGTCGTGGTGGCGTCCAACCGTGAGGTGGAATCATTATTTGATGGGTTGAGGTGGATGTCCTTTGGAAGCCCTAGATGAGTTTTGATTTGATGTGTTCTATGAGATCCCACATTCATGCTTGGAATATGGCATGGGGGTGAATGGTTGAAGAGAGATTTGGCTTATCCATTTTATGGTTGGGTGGAACGTGTTAGTCCCATCTTCGGTTGATTCATTGCATTCATTAATGAGAAATAATTTACCTTGATTTCCATGCGTAAAGGCACTGATGTATTTATGGATTTTATGGCTAACATGTTTATTGTATTTTTGTTCCTATTATGCTAGTTATATGCACATTTTATGACAACAATTATGTATGGATCTCAGCATTTTTTTACTTGTATGTGAATGGATAATGTGTCTATGACGTAATAGATGATAATGCAGCAAATGGCATGACATAACAATGGTTCATAGCGATTCTCAAATAAGTATGAGATCCCTACACTTAAATCTGTTATTTACACATTTAGGTTACATGTCGATGATATGTTTGAAGAAATCTATGTCATGGCTAGTAGGGGTCCAGTCAAGGTCTTGAAAAAGTATTTGCTTTAGTACTATAATTTCCATGTTACTTTACTGATTTGAAGAGATGGATTAGTTATGGGCAGTGACCTTGGCTATGGGCCTGAAAAAAGTGGCTCAAATCCTGGAATCATTGGCACAGCATTGATAATTTTGGTCCATAGTTGCTGGCAGGAAAGCATATGAGAGAGAATTTAGGTTGTTGGTTGCTCCCTTGCCCATAGAATGAGAGCGATTATGGCCGAAGAGACCTAAAACACTAGTGGGCCCCAAGGACATGCTATCTGAGTGTCTAACTTGTCTTTTGAGGATTCTGTTGATGATGTTGGATGTTTGTATGGTGTGTTTCTATTAGTTCCACTTCCTTAATGTGACTTAAGAGGTCGAATCATATCATAGTGCCCTCTCGTCGCATGTTTACCCTGGCTAGTTAGTTTCTTGGGTAGATATGGGAGGAGCATGTTATAAATGGCTCTGGATTCCCTTTATGGTGGAGTCACTATGCTATGGATTACCATATCAGTGTGGAAACATTGGAAGCATTATATTGGTTGCTTTTAAAGGGTGGAGACGGTGTGATTTGTGGATTCCCTGCTTTAGTTGGTATTGTGGTTTAATTCCCTTGATCATTCTCAAACTCTCAATTTGGCTTGGGGGTGGTTTTCTATAAGAAAGATTGGAACACAAACATACTAGAGTTGGATGGAGAGTCATAGTCCCAAGCTCAATTGCCCTATTCATTTACAATGCAAGATAAGTGGTTTACTTATGTTGTGGTGATTGTGATATCACTATGTTAATTGTATTTATGTTATATAAAATGTATGGTGAATAAGGATGTCCATGTTCATTCTGTAATTACATGAATATGAATTCTTGGATTCTTGTCAACTCCTTAATATTTGCAGGGTTGCCTATTTAGTTATGTGTATGGTTATTTGTTGTATACCAATACTACTGGTTTAATTATGTTCTTTTACATTTTTGGAATAAGATGTAAATGAGTATCTTCATACCATATAAGAGATTTCGGGAAGTCCCTATGTTACATGTACCAGTACAACATTGGAACGATCTAGCTGAATGTTGGGTGTATATGTATACATATATGTGTTGATTGGGGTGTGGAAATCCAATGGTGTTGGGATCTTGACAAAACTGAGAGAGAGGTGAATTAGTATTGTACATATGGATAATATTAAACACCTTTTTTCAATTCTTTTCTTGATTATCTGAATCATTAGTCAATGAAAACATATAACAAGAAATAAGATGTGCACTATAAATCACATGGAAAACAATATACATGAGCAACATATAAAGCATAGGACACATAAAAACTCATTAGACACATGAGGACACCCATAAATTAGGTGGAAAGCCTTTTAAGAGAAAAACCACTTAATTTTTGTTCTCTTCTTCTTCTTATATTCAAATCTTCTTTATAATGCATTGGCACCCACCAGTGTATAAGCACTGACTTGTGATATGCAAGCACCCATTCACTCCAGGCCCCTACGTAATGGAAGTCACCACTTCTGCAACTATATGTAGGCCCCTATTTCCAATTAATGTCTCAGGCCACCACCTGAAGGAAGCCAGCACTCTCTAAACTAGTAAACAACCACTTGCTGCTAAAGGCCCAACCTTCAAACCCTTGTTGACCTTGTTTCATATATTTTTAGACTGGGCCCATGAATCTCAGCTGACACAACTATAGACCATATTTAATCCATTTTCATACTAATCCCACTAATACTTTTACTTAGTAGAGATACAAAAACATACAAAAACCTCTTACAACAAACCTTTGCTCAACATATACATATCTCTATCAAAACCTAGAAGCAACATTCGTCAGCCATAACAAAAATACTCTAACTGTTGGGTTGTGTTATATTCTTTCCACATAGTTAATAGGGGGTTTGAAGGGCACCCGTAACCCCACTTTATGGGGTCCGGGGCAGCGCCCCGGAAAATTTTGGTTTTGGACCCTATGTTAGGTTGGGCAGACCCACCTATGGTTCTGTGCATGATTTTTGGACGCGATGGTTTTCGGTCCATGGTATTAGACGTGATGGATTTCGGTCCATGGTATTGGACGCTTCGGCATGTATAAATATGTATTGTAACAATGAAAGGAACATAATGAAAAATCAAGCTGGTAGTCCCGGTTTTGGGATCCAGGGGAAAATCTTTGTGCATATGTGTTTTATGTGTTATGCTCTCGCATTGTTTATTTTCTTTGTTTAAGAATTTGTATGCAGGTAATTTCTGTACAGGGTTAAAACCTACATTTGGTATCAGAGTTGTTTTGGCTTCAAGGGGACGCCTTTGTTGCTGAGGGGTTTTTTGCTCGGGCCTGTGGTAGACCCTGTCCAGTGGGAGATCTGCGAGATCGATTCTGGTGGTGAAAGAAGATGGCGAGCAGTGGAAAGATAGAGATTGAGAAGTTCAATGGTCAGAGTTTTGAGTTGTGGAAACTCAAGATGGAGGATCTGTTGGTCGATAAAGATCAGTGGATCGTGGTAGATCCAGGTACCAAACCAACGGGAGTGACCAATGAAGAATGGAAGAAGTTGGATCAGAAGGCAAAGAGCACAATACAATTGTGTGTCTCAGATTCAGTATTGCTGAATGTATCAGGAGAAGCTACGGCGAAGGCTTTGTGGGACAAGTTAGGGACTTTGTACCAATCTAAGTATCTGGTGAATAAACTGTTCCTGCGGAAAAAGCTGTATAACCTGAGGATGAAAGATGGAGACTCGGTGACAGAGCATCTGAATGCATTTAATACTGTGGTAAGTCAGTTATCATCTGTTGAGATTAAAATTTCAGATGAAGATAAGTGCATCAGTTTGTTGTGTTCTCTACCAGATTCGTGGGATAGTTTGGTTATTGCAATAGGTAGCAATGCAACTGCTTTGCAGTTTGATGAAATAGTCTCAGCCTTGCTGACGGAGTAGATGAGACGAAAAAATATGGAGAGCCAAAATGGCGATGCCTTGTCTGTACGAGGACGGTCCCTGAAAAGAAACAAAAATAAGTCATCGAGTGGGAGATCTAAATCTAGAGGGAGATATAAATCTCCAGGAAAACCTACAAAGGTGGTGTGATGGAAATGCGGAAAGGAAGGGCACTTTAGAAGGGATTGTAAATCTAAAGCTCCTGATAAAGGAAAGGGATCTGATGATGCTCCTTCTGCAGAGGCGAAAACCGCCTCAGATGAAGGTGGGGATGTGTACTTGGCTTCTTCAAGTACACATGTAGATCATGAATCATGGTTGATTGACTCAGGTGCATCCTTTCACTTCACTCCCCATAGAGAGTGGTTCTGCGAGTATGAGAAATACGATGGTGGTGATGTCTTCTTAGGAGATGATAGGAAGGCTAGAATCATTGGTCGTGGAAAAGTAAAGTTGAAGTTGCAAGGTGGAAGGGTTAGAACACTTCCAGGTGTTCTGCATATTCCTGCATTGGCCAAAAATCTGATTTCTATAAGCAAGTTGGATGATGCAGGTGTAAAGACAGTGTTCGAGAAAGATA
Source organism: Pinus tabuliformis (assembly GCA_031772625.1). Classification (NCBI taxonomy): domain Eukaryota; kingdom Viridiplantae; phylum Streptophyta; class Pinopsida; order Pinales; family Pinaceae; genus Pinus; species Pinus tabuliformis. The sequence continues at coordinate 816,403,880 of CM062810.1, forward strand.
CCTACAAGATGGTTCAAGGAGCACTGATATTGATGCGGGGAGTTCGGATTGGAACTCTGTACAAGCTGCAAGGTAGCACTGTTGTTGATGGGTGCAATATTTCTATGGTTCCTGAAATTGGAGTAGAGAATCTAGTGGTCTTTGGAGAGAAGACCATGTTGTGGCATCAAAGGCTTGGACATATTGGAGAGAAGGACCTTCGAATACTTCATGGTAAAGGTATGGTAGAAGGTATGAATAATAGCTCTTTGGATTTTGATTTCTGTGAAAATTGTGTATATGGGAAGCAGAATCGGGTGAGTTTCCCCTCTGGTAGTAAGAGGACGAAACAGATATTAGAGCTTGTGCACAGTGATGTGTTTGGACCTGTGAAGGTTCCATCACTGGGTAAGTCTATGTACTATGTATCATTTATAGATGACTTCTCAAGGAATACATGGATATATTTCCTTAAGAAGAAATTTGAAGTATTTGACAAGTTTAAAGAATTTAAGGCTTTGGTGGAAAATCAGACAGAGAAGAAGATAAAGGTGCTGAGGACAGATAATGGTGGAGAGTTTTGTAGCAAGGAATTTGAAGAATTTTGTAAGAAGTGTGGTATAGCATGGCAGAAGACTACTCCATATACACCTTAGCAAAATGGAGTCGTAGAAAGAATGAACAAGACGTTGATGGAAAGGGCAAGAAGCATGCTCAGTGGTGCCGGGTTAGGACAGGAATTCTGGGCAGAGGAAGTGGATATTGCATGTTACCTGGTCAACAGGTCAGCTTCATCAGCGTTGGAGGATAAGACTCCACAAGAAGTATGGACTGGTAAGAAACCCTCTCTTTCACATCTGAGGGTCTTTGGATGTGATGCATATGTACATGTTCCAAAGGAGAAACGAACCAAGTTGGATATTAAATATGAAAAGTGCATCTTTATTGGGTATAAAGATGGTTTAAAGGGTTATAAGCTTTGGAACCCAGTCACACGGAAGGTTGTGTACAATCGAGATGTGGTGTTCAGAGAGGTTAAAGATGTTATTAAACATGAAGTCCAACCAAAGGAACCTATGAAGATAGAGTTTGAACTAAAGGAGGAAGAATCAGACTCTATAGCAGAGGAGGAATCAGAAGATGAAGAGCCACAAACTCCGGCTATGAGAAGATCAGTTCGAGAAAGAAGGCAGCCAGAAAGGTATAGTCCATCTGCTTTCTGTTCAAATTTTGCTTTGTCTGTTACTGATGATGATCCTAGAACTGTGAAGGAAGCAGTGGATTCAGAGGATGGAAAACTCTAGAAAGAGGCCATGGTTGATGAAATGGCATCTTTACACAAAAATGAAGCTTGGGATCTGGTGGAGTTGCCGGCTGGAAGGAAACCCATTGGTAGCAAATGGGTGTTTAAGAAGAAGACAAATGCAGAAGGAAAGGTGGAGAAATACAAAGCTCGGTTGGTAGCAAAAGGTTATTCCCAGGTGCCGGGAATTGATTTTGGTGATATTTTTTCTCCTGTTGCCAAGGTAACTTCTATTAGATTACTTTTATCTGCTGCTACTGCTTTTTATTTTGAGGTAGAACAGATGGATGTGAAGACATCATTTTTTCACGGGGATTTGGAAGAGGAAATCTACATGAAGCAACCTGAAGGCTTTGTGGTGAAGGGTAAGAAAGAACTGGTATGCAAGTTAAAGAAGTCTCTGTATGGGTTAAAACAGTAACCAAGGATGTGGTATCAGAAATTTGATACATTTATACGGGGACTTGGCTTCACCAGAAGCAAAGCAGATCATTGTGTGTGTTTTAAATTAATTGGTGACTGTGTTATTTATCTGGTATTGTATGTGGATGATATGTTGCTGGTTGGAAATGACAAAGAAATTATCCAAGATTTGAAGACCCAATTGTCCTCCAAATTCGACATGAAAGATCTTGGTGCTGCAAACTATATTTTGGGCATGGAAATTAAAAGAGATCGGGCAAAGAGGAAGCTCTGGTTAAACCAGAGGAAGTATGTCGAGACAATACTGCAGAGGTTTAATATGCAGGATAGTAAACCGGTGAAGGTTCCTATTCTTATAAGTGTGAGGTTATCTGCTAAACAGTGTCCCAAGACACAAGAAGAGGAAGAGGACATGTCCGGTGTTCCATATGCAAGTGCAGTGGGTAGCCTGATGTATGCAATGGTCTGTACTAGACCAGACATTGCACATGCAGTGGGATTATTGAGCAGGTTTATGTCAAAACCTGGGAAGGAGCACTGGACAGCAGTGAAGCAGGTTTTCAGGTATTTGCGTGGCACTAGTGATTATGGTTTTTGCTACCAAGGAAGACCAGGATTGGACATAGTGTTGGATATTCATGGCTTTGTTGATGCAGACTGGGCTGGAGATCTGGATCAGAGAAGATCTACAAGTGGGTATGTGTTTAACCTATTTGGAGGTGCAGTCAGTTGGATGAGTAAGAAACAATCTGTAGTGGCACTATCAACTACAGAGGCAGAATACATGGTAGCCACTCATGCAAGCAAGGAAGCAGTTTGGTTGCAGAGATTGTGTTCAAGTATGGGGTTAGTATAGGGAGCTATAAGAATAGACTGTGACAGCCAAAGTGCAATTTTCTTGGCAAAGAACCCTACTTATCATTCAAAGACAAAGCACATTGATGTTCAGTATCACTTTGTGAGGGATATGATAGAAGACAGAAAGGTGTTGCTGCTAAAGGTGGATACTTTGAAGAATACTGCAGATGCATTGACAAAATCTGTGAGCTCTGAGAAGTTCTCTTGGTGTAGAGAAGCAATGGGCATCTCAGCGCTGGAAAAATGACTAAGCTCTCCTGTGGCCCCCTGTGGAAAGAAAACAACAAGTGGGAGATTGTTGGGTTGTGTTATATTCTTTCCACATAGTTAATAGGGGGTTTGAAGGGCACCCGTAACCCCACTTTATGGGGTCCGGGGCAACGCCCCGGAAAATTTTGGTTTTGGACCCTATGTTAGGTTGGGCGGACCCACCTATGGTTCTGTGAATGATTTTTGCACATGAGTTTTGGACGCGATGGTTTTCGGTCCATGGTATTGGACGCGATGGATTTCGGTCCATGGTATTGGATGCTTCGGCATGTATAAATATGTATTGTAACATTGAAAGGAACATAATGAAAAATTGAGCTGGTAGTCCTGGTTTTGGGATCCAGGGGAAAATCTCTATGCATATGTGTTTTATGTGTTATGCTCTCTCATTGTTTATTTTCTTTGTTTAAGAATTCGTATGCAGGTAATTTCTGCACAGGGTTAAAACCTACACTAACCAACAATGGAAAGAAAAATACATATCAAACAAGTAATCTAACCACACAAGACTCACACTCAGCATATAGAATCCTCGTTAAAAAAACCCTTCTCTCTCACTTATCTAATAAATATGAGTTCTAGCAGCAACTCACTCAACGTAAGAATAATTCTACTAAAAATTATATCAAACCCTAGTAGAGCATATATAGATGTATCTACATCAGCAACTCTAATCAAGGTCAACTTCATACAAAACACCCTCTACATATGAATGACATTGGATTCCACTCATTACCTAGCCATACAAATACTTGCACTAGCAATGACACTTTACATAAATGGCATAAAAATACAAGGCTCATGGATAAATATACATATTACATGGTATTATAAACTATATCAATGAACAAAATGGTCTACCAACAAGAAATACTTACATGATAAACACTAGTAACTCATAGACATGGAAACCCTTGCAAAAAAATTGTTGGAAATAACAAAAACATAGAAGCTACATCAATATTAACAATACAAATTCTCTACATCAATAAAACACAATATTTCCTGAAACCACAACCTCTAATATATCAAACATTAGAAACAACAATACAATGTTTTGGCAAATGTATGCTCAGTACATTAATCAAATCATTGAGTCGCAACATATTTGGTCCAACTTGCTCTTGCTTGAAATGCACAACATCGTTCTACCAAAAGTACTCTGCTATAGGTATATACAATTATCTCTAATTTCACTATGTACTCAAACTATACTTTGCACATAGCATTATCATCTTGAGAGGAAACAAATGTGCATCACTTTCTTGATTACTAATTCGAAGTGGCCACATGTCGATAAATTCTGAATATTAAGCTTGCGTGTCGTCTCTAACCCAAGAACTATGGCTTCATATTCATCTATGTTGTTATTGGTTTCGAAGTTCAATTTGAAATAAAAGGAGGTATTTCTTTGAGAGGGGGGGTATCAAAACGACACCGACACCAGAGCTTGCTTTGGAAGAGGCTCCATTGAAATACATTTTCCAATCCATGTTAGGGTCCAAGGGCAAGGAGATATAAGCGTATTTTTCGTACCTAAGAACCTTCTCTTTCTCCAAGACAACAAACACGAAGTTTCACATATTGTCTTCAAAAGTATATATACTAAGAGCTCTCAGGTTGTTGTTCCGAACTAATGGTGTAAGTCAACCTAGATTCCCTATATAAGTGGTGAGTACCTCCTCCAAACATAGGGATGGTGGCATAAGAGAGATCTAGTTGCAACAACCCACCAAGCTTTGCACCCCAGCTCCTAGACAAGAGCATCACATAATTAGGAGGGACATCAGCCACGACTATGTCCATGACAATGCTCTTGACTAAAACCTGGGCCAAAACTACCACTAGATCTTTAATTACACCCAAACACTTGACTCTGTGGGAATCAAAGGAATACAGATCATGATATTCTTAGGTTATATTTAGTCCGAGTTTATCCATGATCTCCTTAGGCATAAGGTTATGGGAGGTGCCTAAGTCTAGCATGCATTCGTGAAGGTTCCAATCATGGATTTTTAAACTAATATAAAAAGGAGGGACAAAATTACCATTTTTTAATTCACGGGGCCTGTTAGCTCTGCTACAGTTTGCAACATTTGTTGGATGAAATTAGGTCAAGCATTGTTGGTTTGGCTTGCAAAGGGTTTGCGGCTTTTTATTTTATCCTTCCCTTTCATTCTCCATTTTCTCCTTATAACTCCCACACCTTCGTTTCCTCATTCCCCTTTAAAACCCTTTATTCCCTGTATTTGTCTCAAAACCCTGTATAAACCTTTTCTACCAACTCCCGGGCATATTTTGTGTTTTAATACTACTAAGCCCTACTACCCTTTATAAATCCCGTTACCCTTTATAAAAGCCCAATAACCTTTTAAACCCCGCATAAGCCTTTAAAACCTCATTTAAATGCATTTTTCAATTTTATTTAATCCCCGGCACTAACCTTTTTAAGACATTATAACCGTGCATATAATAAAATCCCAAATCACATCTTTAGCTGTCACATCAACCTCGAAGCACATGCTTTAGTTCCGTGACCATCTGATCATCTCCCGCAGATCCAACGGTCGACGCTTCCCCTGCTCTGCCAACCTGCTTGACTGTTAACCTGCGAGGAAGTGATTTCTCGCTAGCCACGTGTCATATTGTAATTGCATCACACTCGCCTGTACATAAACCGCCCTCTGCCGAAAAGTGGTGTGGGGAAACTTCCCGCCCGCGAAACCGCTGCCTCCCCTCCCGTTAACTCTCTCGCTTCTTCCTCTCCCATCAGCCGTCGGATCTGCCCGACAGCAATCTGATGGCCATCGTTCATCTATCCTTGTTTCTCCCCAATGGCCTCCATAATCTAATCTCTGCCATCCGATTTCGCAATCCGATGGCTACTATTGATCCCTGCACCTCTGTGTCTTCCATTGTCTCCCGCCATCAAATCTGGGCCATCCATCTTGCCATCCAATGGCCAACGTTCTTCCTCGGCTCTTCGTCAATTTTTAATGTATTTTGCAGTGTTTTCAGCCTCCTTTGTATGTGCTAGGAAGGAAGGGATGACCCAGCAATCTGCACATTTAATCCTTAGCAACTTCATTCAAAGAACAGCACAGTCAAGGACCAGAAAGTACCTCCTCGAGCAGTTGAATTCCTTCAGTAGTTATGGACATTTATTCATGAAACATTCCACCTGTTTAGGGAGTACAGCAAAGTACCAGAGAATGTCAAATTTGTCAATTAAAACAATCAGGATGTATCAGAGGCCCATAATCGTTTGTAAATGTGGTTGGTGGTCAGTTATGACCCCTCAACGCTTAGGGCTGCAAAGCAATTTTGTATTGAACCTCCATATATACCCAGAAACATGTTGTAATGAGGTTGATGAGTGTTGTTTAGCTATAAGGTTCAACTTCTGGAGATTGTAACTGTTGTGATACCTGTAGCTTCTGGTCTACATTTCTAGCTAATACAAGCTTCTTTTGCTGTTAATTTCTCACTTTCCACTTCTTCTTCTTTGTTCCAGGCTATGCTTGTATGCATTTTTCATTTGCTCTTGATGATTAGTAGTAGAGGGGCTATCATCCCACCTCTCTGTTAGAATATAGTTAGTATTATTGAATATGTATGCAGGTTTCTGTTGTTTTAGTGCCAAAAAGCTATCATCTTGTCTGTGCATTAGGAAATAGAATTTACAGACCTTTCAACTGGCTATAGCTGGCCATCATAGGGTCCTATGCATCTACTGGTCTAATCAGTCTTCTCCATCATCACATCTTTCTTAAACTGTGAGTAATTGGTGGTTAAAAGCCTTGTAGTTTGGGGGTGTTCACCCATGTCTGGGGTTAAGCATAGTAGGAATGGTTATCTGGCTTAAATATGCAATATTTCTTTCATTCATCCACCAATTTATCCAACTTTTTGTTGAGTTTGTAATGTTCCCGAGCATTTCTGATATACAACCTAGGAGATTTTCTTGGGGTGATAACATTAATTGGCTTCGTTGCCGGGGATCCAACATTGAAGCTCAGCTTCCCTGGGAGAATGACACAGCTTCAAGCTTTGATGATAGACAAGGTTTGAACATAGTTTCTGGTTGTAATCATCTGTCTGGCAACTCCACTGGAGGTAGACCATCATTTGGTGACTCCACATTGAAGTTCTGGTTCAGTCTGTGAGACACACTCGAAGAAATCCTCAAGAATTGTTACACTAAAATTTGTCACCATGACTATTTGCAGTCAGTATGGGTCCATCAACAACCATACTGTCCTCCTTGGCAAGTCTTATACCTCTGCTCCTCATGTCAAACTCCAAAAAGGAGAGAAAGTCTTTAAAAATCAATATAACTCTGGTTACGTAGTTTCTCCTACCCTTACCTGCGTGTACGCACCTCAAGTTCATAATACCTGCGTACTTGTACGCTCTGTCTGTAAAGGGGTGGGTGCGTACTCCTGTAAAGGTCAAAAGGCGCAAGTTTTACTTCAAAAAACTTACTTGTGGTCGATTCTAGAGCATTCTAGAAGATGGTTTGACGTGGATTGAGCGCCTCCAGATGGTTCATGCATCCCAATGAAAGAGGAACTTATCCCATCAAGAGGGGAGCTATCCCTTTGAAAGAGGGGCTTATCCCATTGATGGTGGACCTGATTAACTTCCTCTAAAGCATTATAAATACATGCATTGGGCCAGAAGGAGGGGAGGTTGAAAGCTGAACATTCCTAAGGGTAGATGCTGCTGAAATTAGGACTCCCTTTTAGAGCTTGAGAGGAGAGATTCCAATCCTTTCTTAGCTTCATTTGGAAGTGGGTGAGCTGATCAAAGTAAAGGAGAACTCTTGCTGGACCCTGGGAGGGACCTGCACAACACCAAGGCACTGATTGTAATGGTTTCTTTTGTTTCCAATTAATACAATTAATTTCATTTTTCTCAACAAGTTGTTATATATAATTTGTTTCATAAACTCCTTGGTCTTTATGATGAATATGTTTTATTATATGAGTTATTCAGGTGCTATGTAATCATTTGCTTGTTAGTGAATACAGGTTTCAAGGAGAAGGAGCTCATCTGGATCGAAGAGGCTTGGCTGCTACAAACAAGCGTTGGACTAGAGGTAAGCCTTAAACACCTGGTTGCTTTTATTTTAATGCATATTTAGGGAAAGATAGTGCTTGATTGTTTTGTTTGTCACTAGAAAATCCTTGCTTTCTAGGGAGGTCGGTTTTGTCCGCAAAATTGACTCTTTCCGCATGACAAAATGGCGACTCCGCTGGGGAATCCATGGATTTGATTGATTTCTCTTTTGATTGATACTTTGATTTGAGAAACGTTGATTTCTGTTTCTGTTTTTGACTTGATGATTGTGGGATTGGGTGAATTTAGTTAATTTTGAGTTAGTTTTTATTTTTCATAGTTTTGGGAGAGGTACGCACCCTCTGAGTTAAGCACAGTGCATACTTGTACGCACTTTTGCTTTGTGCACAGAGCGTGACCGCACCTGTGTAAGCAGGCTGCTTGCGTACCCTGTCAAAATTTTGAGAAATTTTAAATTTTCTTCTTTTTATCAGTTCAGAATTTGTTTATAGGTTTTTAGCCACTGCCCAGACCTGCATGTGACTTGTCAGAAACTTTCCTTGGTTAATTTCATTGGCATTCCTGCTTTAAGCTTTTATCAAATGGGTGTTTTGAGTCTCTTTTTTGAGAAATTCTTAATTTGATTTCCTTTGGTCATTACTTGGAGGTTTGTCTGAGTCTTTTCACAATTTTGCATCTTTTTGCTTTTGTTTTTGCAAAAAAAATTTCCCTTTAACCCAACAGTGGGGGCTAAATTGTGTATGAGTGTTAATCGCCTTTGAGTGTTTTTATTTTTGATCTTTGGAACTCTCACCCAATTTTCTCGAATTGCACTTGATTGGTTCTTAGATTACATTAGAATCATCTTGTGTTTGAGAATTCTTTTGCATAGATCACATTTGCATAATTAGAATTCTCATTTTCAAAATATGAACGAAAAATGTGCATAGATTACATTTGCATACTTTTCAAATGAATTATGCATAGATTACAATTGCATAGTTTACATTCTGAAAAATCAATCGTAGATTTAGATCAACTTTCTTTGATTTGAATTTACATATTTTTATTCTTGTTTTTAACATACAAAAATAAAAATAAAAACGGTTTTGGAATTGATTTGCATTAGTTTTTCTTGATGAAATTAGTGCATTAGAGAATTTGTTATATTTTCTCTTCGTGATCAATTTTTTGCCTTGTTGGAAGTGAATAGAAACTCTCTCCTTACTTTAGTTAGGATTCATCGAATTGAAAAGATTACATTATCATATTCGATTGCATTCAGTTTTGAGTCGGGTCATAACACCATTGGTTTAGTATCCATTTACCCCTTTGAGTAATAACAGCCTAAATAACACAGCGCTTAATTAAAACTCATCTAGTAATTTTTACATTTTAGGGCTCTTTCCACCAATCTAGTTTAGGCTAGTGTCTTGGAATAGGTTTTAGTTAACTCTCCAAGACAGTAAAACAAACAAGTAGTCGATCTTGCGGTAGGAAAGAAAATCCAATTGTTACATCTATACTCTGGGAAAGCTCCTCTTAAAGGAGAAGCACGAGATCATATCTGAACCAGTGTGGGAATCAATCCTTCCTCATTGGGAACGATAGAAGATATTCACGTATTAAAAACGGTAAACCTCGAATTAACCATTGTCAAGGAGCCTAGGGTCACTTGTTGGTAAACCTTGGATTATGTCAAGGAGCCTTCAAGGGGATTGAGCTTGTTACTCTGCCCTTGCGTGCGTATCGGATCGTAGACTGTTCCCCTAGGTATATTTGTTTCTGTTGGTAACCATAGTGACCATATTCTATAGGATTCTTTCCTAAGGTGACGGTGGAGGGAAGATCCCACTGTACCTGGAGCAGACGTCGGCTAGACTCACTTGGATTTTCTGGGGGGTTCTCTTCACTCGAGACGGTTTAGTGGAGGAACTTGTGCCAGTCTATTCATTAAGCAGGTTGCCGGGGTAACTGTTCCAACCGCCATTTCTGTATTGAATTCTACGACGTTGGATTTCATCACCAACTAGTGATTTCAGTACGGGAAGTTACTGTTTGTGTGTGGTTTGACTCCTAGATTTGATAGCGCGTGTTAATTTATTTGTTTGTACTTTTAGGGACCATAGGTGTGAATAGTGAATTTTAATTGTTAGGTGTGAATCGTGAATTGTTAATTTCAGTTTTAAATTCACTGAAGTTGAATATAATGGCAACTGTTCCGGAATTTACCAACCTAGGAACCCCTCTTAACGAGGATCCTAGTACTTTTCCTTTCTTTGGAAATGTTGGTCCTCCTTATATGGCTACTTTGTCATTACCTGGATTTACAATAGGTTTACCGATATGGTTATTTTCAACTTCGTTAGCCCCAAATACTCCAATTGTTCCACCTCAACCGAATGCTTCACCTCAACAGAGTTCACCATCTCAACATCACCAACCTTCTGTTGACCCTTTACCTTCTTCGCCTAATTTTTCTCCCTCCATTTCTTCCTCTTCGCTTGGTAAAAGCCTTGACGCTAGTAACTAGGTGGCTAATAAGAAGAAGAAAGGGAAGAAGAAGAAGAAGAAGAAGAAGAAGCAAGATAAGAAAGAAGTCAACCAACCAACCACAACTGTAAGTGTTAGTTGTGTTGAGGAAAACTCCGACATGCATCGTAAACCCAAATACCCTTGCAGGCTTTGTAAGGGTGACCACTTCCTTGTCAATTGTCCTGGTATTCCAAAGGTCTTGGAAGTATGGTCAGAAAAATCACATCAACTTTCCATTGATCCATCAACCAGTGATAGTCAGGTTCCTGGGAAAAAGGGTAAAGTTAGGTTTCCTTGTAAGTTATGCAAAGGGAGTCATCAAACTCACATTTGCCCTCACATGGATGAAGCCTCGAAATTGTTGGAAAACTTTACTATTCCACAGCAAGAATTTCCAACTGGTTACCGTAAACTTTCTCCCAACCTACCGTCAACTGATGGAGTGATTGATCTAGTTTCAAATATAGTTGATCACACTCTTCCATTGGAGAGTGAAACTCATATCACTCAGGTTGATGATCCATTAGTTGATCAAGTGGTCGATTCAATTTCACATTCGGTCGATCCCACTTTCCCTTTAGAGAGTGAACTTCATACCGCTCAGGTTCTTCTTGTCACATCAGATTCTTCTATGCCAGGGAGCATTTCACCTATTTCTACAGAACCTCCTCCAAGTACTGAGGTCTTTTCCTTTGATTGGAATAGACTGACAGAACCTCGTCTTCCTTCTTCCATCCCTTTCCAAATCATTGTCAAGGTTGGTGGTAGGGACATACGCCGCACACAGGTAGATGAAGGTGCTTCTGTTAGTATTTTATCCTCAACTGCTTGGAAAGCTTTGGGTTCCCCTCAGCTTGTGCCTATTACGCAGAATCTGAAAGCTTTTAACAGAACCATTAGTGAACCTTTAGGGATCCTTCTTAAGTTTTCTATTACCTTGGAAGGTAAAACTGTCTGTATTGATCTTATGGTAGTTCAAGGTCCCTTGGATTTCAATTTACTCCTTGGGTGAGACTATGTTTATGCAATGAAAGCTGTCGTATCGACACTCTTTCGCGTGATGTCTTTCCCTCACAATGGAAATATTGTGACTGTAGACCAGCTTTCGTTCCCTAGTCTTGTTTCAACTACCAATAATATGACAGCCCTAAATGTTCATGATTCTCAGGTGGTATCTACCCTGCCACAGGTTAATTATGTGGCAACTGGTCCCATGTTTTCAGTTACCGATGTAAGTGAGCCTCTCACTGTTTGCTCATCTTCCTTTGATTTAGATCCGGTAATTGACATGAAAAACTCTATGGGATTACTTGAATGCGATGTTCTTATCCCTTTTGAGTCCCTTGACATGTGTTCCTTCCAAAGAACTATTCTTCCTTCTGATGAAGACCTTTTGGAAGCCATGATCAAGGTGTGTCCATTGACATGTCTTTCTTCCAATTGGAAGCCATGATCAGTGAGGAACGAGGATAGTTTTTTCCTGTATCAACCTCGTTAAAAAATGAAATAGGCTATCGAGGAAAGTTCCTTTTACTGTGTCGACCTCGTTAAAAAATGAATCAGTGAGTATGAGGACAGTTCTTTTCCTGTGTCAACCTCGTTAAAAAATGAATTAGTTGTTTGAGGAAAGTTCCTATTACTGAGTCAACCTCGTTAAAAAATGAATCAGGTTCGAGGATAGTTCCTTGTCTTGTGTCAACCTCGTTAAAAAATAAAATAAGGATAGGTTATATAGGTAGATTGTAGAGAGTAGACATGAGCATAGTTCCTTGTCTTGTGTCAATCTCGTTAAAAAATGAATCAAGGACTTTAGAGCATAGTTCCTTGTCTTGTGTCAAGCTCGTTAAAAAATGAATCAAGGTTTTTAGAGCATAGTTCCTTGTCTTGTGTCAAGCTCGTTAAAACATGAATCAAGGTTTTTAGAATAGAGTTTTTTGTTAGGTAGATTGTAGAGAGTAGTTATGAGCATACTTCCTTATCTTGTGTCAAGCTCGTTTAAAAAATGAAACAAGGGTTTTGAGGATAGTTCTTTTCCTGTGTCAACCTCACTAAAAAATGAAAAAACTCCCATGAGTCTTTCCAAGATTTCGAAAGTAAACCTTCATTCCATCCACTTCATTGAATGCAATGAAGCTTGGGGGGCATGTGCTCAATTTGTGTCATTATGCTGGGGGCATGTGAACTTATCACAAGCATAGTTTTTCGTTTCAAGCTTGCATAAACATGAAACCGAATCCGAGCATAGTTCTTTTCCTGTATCAAGCTCGTTAAAAATGAAACAAATCCTCCTCTACTTGAGTCGAGAGTTTGACTAGATCTCATAAATATTAAGTTGTATATTTAGGTTAGTTATTTCAGTTTTTTGCGTAATTTTCTTACAGTTTTAGGTCGAGTCTTTCAAATGATCTCGTAACCGAACCTTCATTCCATCCAACTAATAATTAGTTGAATGAAATGAAGCTGGGGGGGCATGCACTCTAGCCGTTATGCTTAGGAGGCATCAAGCACAGTTTTCTCTCTGTTTTAAGCTTTTGTAAAAATGAAACTACTTTGAAGCATAGTTTTTCTCTGTTTCAAGCTTTTGTAAAAATGAAACCTATCTCGAGTCAATTTCAGTTATTTTCAAGACTCGTTAAACTCATGAAAATACCGAGATTATTTTGCTATCTTTCATTCTCGTAAAACAAATGAAAATGCCGAGTTCTTTCCGTCTTTTCCTGCTCGTAAATTAAATTGAAAGTCGGCCATATGAGTACATTTTTATCATTTTTTCGAACTCATTAAAACTTACGAAAAAGTGAAAACCATGAGTACATTTTTATCATTTTTTCGAACTCGTTAAAACTTACGAAAAAGTGAAACCTTAGAGTCACCTTTAAGCTCTTTTTTGACTCCTAAAACATGAAAAGATCACCAAGTTTTTCTTTTAAACTCGTTAAAACGGAATTAAAAGACGGTCCTCTTACAGCCCTTTTCTGACTGTAAAAACATGAAAAGATTGCCAGATTTTTGTCGTTTCAAATTCGATATTGGAAATAAAACGACGTGTCCTTGATCGCTTTCTACTTTTCAGATCAGAGACACTAATCATGAAAGTACTCCTTGGTCGTAAAGATCAAGCGGTTCTCTCAAGTATTATTTTATACTTTTTCGGGCTTGGGAGACACAAATTTACGAAAAAGGTCAACCCTGGAGTCTTCTTAAGTTTTTCAGACTCTCTAAAATTGAAAAGCGTCGAGTTTCTCCTATATTGGACTCGTTAAAATTTCACAGTAAAGGACCTGTTCGATTACAAACAGGAACAGACCACTCCTTCTTAGGGTTCGAATCTAAACTAAGTTGGACTCATCCGAAGGATGAGCTTATAATCAAGCAAATGTTATCCTTCTCAAGCTTGTAAAAAATAAAGAGGTACTTGCCAGAAATGGTGGGGGAAAAGAGAGGAAAATGAGCCTATTTGTTATACTTTGTCTCGGAAAAACCTTATCACCACTCTTGAACACGACACTTTTCATTCACCTGGGTTGGGAAATCCTTTGCCTAACAGTTGATCAAACCACATTGAAAGTCTTCAGCCAGTTTCTGGGTATTAACTTTGGGTCGATTGTCACCAAGCCATCTGTTGTGTCGTTATGTGTTCAAGAGGTCACTGCAAATAAGCCATTCATCTGCAAAATATCTGTCATCCATCTTGACCATCCCTGAGTCAGTCCTTACAGCTACATTTATTCAACTTGATCTATGATTTCGTGTTGTGGGCTTGCCTGCAACGGATCGCTTTCTATCGACTTCAGTTCATTATCTAGAAAGATGATCTAGAAATCATCAATACCTTGGGATCTGCATGCCTTAATGGCAGGTTTCTCGCCTTTGACGACAGGTTACATCAATGACCTTCGATCAAGGGATTATGTGACATGTTCAACATCAACACATTCATTCATATCTCATGGATTGTACTGGGTACTTTGAGAGCCATTGACATTACTGGTGGTCTCTCTCACACTTGTTAACAGTTTACATCATTGACTGGTAATCAAGTGGTTTCTACCATGTTCGACATCAACTCATTTATTCGCATGGATAGAATCGTACTATTTTGGGAAGCAGAAATGAAGACCCTGGATCTAGTTTCCGCCATCCAGGCTGCGAGGAGTTTTGTATTCATTATACAGTAGACTAATTATAAACAGATGGTTGCGTCCATACTGTGTCTACATGTGTCTATGATTATGATGTATTGCGAAATCATTCCTATATCAGAGCAGTAGTTAGTTTGTTAGTTAAGTTTTTAATCTGAGTATGGGAATGCCTACCTCAGTGATGATATGATCTCATATATGTATTTTGTGTTGAATATTTGCAGGTTCCAACTGGGCTCTCCACAAGATAATCCTTGAAATGATAAATTGCTTCACCCTTCCTAGATGATATGAAACCCTAATCTACTACAGACTTCGCACTTTAGGGGGCAATCTGTTACACTAAAATTTGTCACCATGACTATTTGCAGTCAGTATGGCTCCATCAACAACCATACTGTCCTCCTTGGCAAGTCTTATACCTCTGCTCCTCATGTCAAACTCCAAAAAAGAGAGAAAGTCTTTAAAAAACAATATAACTCTAGTTACGCAGTTTCTCTTACCCTTACCTACGTGTACGCACCTCAAGTTCATAATACTTGCGTACTTGTACGCTCTGTCTGTAAAGGGGTGGGTGCGTACTCCTGTAAAGGTCAAAAGGCACAAGTTTTACTTCAAAAAACTTACTTGTGGTCGATTCTAGAGCATTCTAGAAGATGGTTTGACGTGGATTGAGCGCCTCCAGATGGTTCATGCATCCCAATGAAAGAGGAACTTATCCCATCAAGAGGGGAGCTATCCCTTTGAAAGAGGGGCTTATCCCATTGATGGTGGACCTGATTAACTTCCTCTAAAGCATTATAAATACATGCATTGGGCCAGAAGGAGGGGAGGTTGAAAGCTGAACATTCCTAAGGGTAGATGCTGCTAAAATTAGGACTCCCTTTTAGAGCTTGAGAGGAGAGATTCCAATCCTTTCTTAGCTTCATTTGGAAGTGGGTGAGCTGATCAAAGTAAAGGAGAACTCTTGCTGGACCCTGGGAGGGACCTGCACAACACCAAGGCACTGGTTGTAATTGTTTCTTTTGTTTCAAATTAATACAATTAAGTTCATTTTTCTCAACAAGTTGTTATATATAATTTGTTTCATAAACTCCTTGGTCTTTATGATGAATATGTTTTATTATATGAGTTATTCAGGTGCTATGTAATCGTTTGCTTGTTAGTGAATACAGGTTTCAAGGAGAAGGAGCTCATCTGGATCGAAGAGGCTTGGCTGCTACAAACAAGCGTTGGACTAGAGGTAAGCCTTAAACACCTGGTTGCTTTTATTTTAATGCATATTTAGGGAAAGATAGTGCTTGATTGTTTTGTTTGTCACTAGAAAAGCCTTGCTTTCTAGGGAGGTCGGTTTTGTCCGCAAAATTGACTCTTTCCGCATGACAGACACACTCGAAGAAATCCTCAAGAATCTCCAGCTGAACCATTGCCTGACCCAGAGAGGACTGTTAAATCGAAGAAAGCTTCACAAAAAGGAGCATCACGATCAGGTAAGCCTAAGAAACCTTATTCATCTTTGAAAGACAAAGTTGTTGCTGAAGATTTATAGTTTGAAGATCTAGAACCCAGCACTATTAATAAGGAAATTCCCTGAGAGATTAATTCAGCCCCTTGTACAATTAGTTCCCCTTTGAATATCAGTCCAAAGAAAGCATCCCATTTAGTCGAAAACATCCCTTTATCTCTACCATCCATCACATTACTCCCCACCTTTCAATCTGCTAGTATTCTTCCAAATAATCCAATCATGGCAGGACATCAAGCACCTACGACGATAGAAAGAATTGTAGCTGCCAGATATGGACCATTGGTATTGCCTGTGCCTTTAAATCCTATGCCTGTGGGAGAATATAAAAAATATATGCCTAAATTCAGTGGAACAGACGGAGTAACAACAGAAGAACACCTTGAAGCTTTTTAC
This sequence comes from Pinus tabuliformis, assembly GCA_031772625.1. NCBI lineage: Eukaryota > Viridiplantae > Streptophyta > Pinopsida > Pinales > Pinaceae > Pinus > Pinus tabuliformis. Next base: position 816,420,372 of record CM062810.1, read on the forward strand.
AGTTATGCTAATAATTTAGATATAAGTGAAAATGATGTGTGGATAAGAGATTTTGTCCAGAGCCTTGATGGAGAGGCTAGGAAATGGTTCAGAGAATTACCCCAGAGATCTATAATACATATTGAAGCATTAGATGATGCATTTTTGAAGCAGTGGGGAGATAAAAAAGACTTGATGTATTATCACACAGAGATTGGTAATCTGAAGAGTGAAAATGGGGAATCAATACTTGATTTTAATAAAAGATTCAATCGAATGTATAGTAAGATACCAGCTGAGGCAAAGCCTACTCCTAACTCTGCCAAACTCACTTATGCCAATGCTTTTGACTCTAATTTCTGCCTGCTATTGAGAGAAAGGAGGTGTGCTACTCTAGCTGACATGCAGGATGCAGCACTAGAAGTAGAGTCTAATATCATGGCTGTAGAGAAACTAAAAGGTCAAGCTGACAGAAGAAGGCAGAGAAGTCAGGCTTCTACTTCTTCTGCTTCATCTTCAGAGCCTAAATTAGACAAAATGACTAAGATGATAGAGTCATTGGCTGTTGAAATTTCTAAGCTAAAGGTTGAGCAGAATTTAACAAAAACAAGGCAGTAGAATACATTTGCTCCAAAAAACCCCAATCCATTCAGAAGAGCAAATGAGCAGTTACAAATAATGCAGAGGGGTGAAGAAACAAAAGAAGATCAGAAAGTAAAAGCTCCTTTCCAAAATATAGTCATGGAGGAGGAACAATTTGAAGAAAATGAGGATGAAATTCACTGCATGGAAGATAAAGGCAGCACTACAATTTTGACATTGGCTGAGTATGAACAATCATTGCTGTAGGAACAAGTCAGTCAAGAATGGGATAGAGGAGTTGTTTTACAATCTGGTGAGCAGCGGTAGAGATATAATTTGAGTTTTGATGCCAAGAATGTCAAGGAAAATCCTGCCCAGATAAGACGAATAGCTAATCCAGTCATCCTTAAAGCTCCAATTCAAGAGGTAAAAAGTTCTGATAAACCATCCTCTTCTTTCAGCTTTGAGTCAGAAGTTCAGAAATTGAAAATATCTGTGCCTCTGGTTGAGTTGGTGAAGAGTGAGGTATTAAGGAAGCCTATCCTTGAAGTCCTTGAGCTAGAACCCAAACAAACCTCCACTGACTCTGTCAACTTGCAAGATGACAAGCCTGCCATTGTGCTTAGCCCTATGATTGAGCCTGCTGATAATAATTCTCCATATTTCTATGTTTCATTGACCATCCATGACAAAATCCTCCACAACTGCCTACTTGACACAGGGGCCAGCCACAATTTAATGCCTAAAGCTGTCATGGAAGAGTTAGGCCTTGATATCACCAGACCCTATCATGATTTATTCTCTTTTGATTCAAGGAAAGTGAAATGTCTTGGATTGATTAAAGATCTGGCCATTACCTTAACTCAGCTGCCCATGAAGAGTATGATGATGGATATTGTGGTAGCAGATGTCCCTCCTAAGTTTGGCATGCTGTTGTCCGAGGGTGGATAAAGAGACTAGGTGTGACACTTCAGAATGATCTTTCTTATGCCATTGTCCCAGTTTTTGGAGGAAAAAGCAGGAGATTGTACAGAGAAGCACAATTGGCATACATCATTAGTGATGAGAAGAATCCTACAAATCATTCTATACATGCAGTGGACGCTGATTTTGGAGCATGTATTCTCCAAATAGAAGAATCTCAGAAGGCCGAAATGCAGCTCAGGAAACTAACAGTTCAGGCTAAGGATGAGTAGGGAAGTCAGATTTGGGAGATGTTCTTTGACGGAGCATGTTCCAGGGAAACTGCAGGAGCAGGAGTGGTGCTAGTATCTCCAAAGAAAGAAAGCATTCAACTGTCTTTTAAGATGGTTTTTCAAGTGACAAACAATATAACAGAATATGAAGCTCTGTTATTAGGCCTTAATGCAGCAAAAGACAGAGGACTCAAGAATCTGAAAGTGTTTGGAGATGATGATCTGATAATTCAGTAGGTAAATAAAACATTTCAGGAAAAGCACCCAAGGCTGAGAGCATATAGAGATAAGGTATGGAAAATCAGGGATTCCTTTGATTATTTCTGTATTTCATATATTCCTAGAGGTCAAAATCAGTTTGTTGATTCCCTTACTGTTTCTGCCAGTCTATATATACCTCCCATGCCTCCCAAACTAGTTTATGGAGTCCAAATCAAGTACAGACCATCCTTGCGTGATAATGTTCACCATTGGAAAGTTTTTAATGATGATGATGATGAGATAAATAGGTTCCTTCAAGTCATTGGTGAATTTTCCTAAATGCAAATTGACCAAGAGAATGATGCCTCGTTGGAAAATCCCCAGTCCCAGCTTAGAAATAAAATTGGTAAAGACATCATTGTCCAGCTTCCTAGTAATCATATTCCTAAGGGTCTAATTCCTCTTAAAAGATTGTTTGACCAGAATGATGTGCCTTACAAGGTTGCCCAAAAAGAAGACCAATCTACAGTCAGTAAGTATGATATAGGAATTCCAGGTTAGCCCAAATTTGTAAATCTGTCCACTCATTTGTCAACTGATCAAAGTGTTGAATACTGTAACTTAATGAGGCAATTTGCTGATGTGTTTGCATAGGAGTATAGTGACCTGAAAACGTATGACAAGAACATAATTCAGCATAAAATCCCTCTGGAGAAAGACACTATTCCTTTCAAACAGAAGTTGAGACCAATAAATCCTATGCTTCTTCGTCTAATTGAAAAAGAAATTAAGAAGTTGTTGGCTACCAAGATTATTGTTCCTCCCAGGTATTCAAAATGGGTAGCCAATCTAGTGGTAGTAAGGAAGAAGAGTGGAGAAATCAGACTGTGTGTTGATTTCAGGAATTTGAACAAATGCTCAAAGAAAGACAACTATCATTTACCAAAGATGGAGCATTTGTTGTAGAAAGTCTCAGGAGCTAAAGTGATGTCATTTTTGGATGGATTTTCAGGCTTTAATCAGATTGTTGTTCACCCAGATGATCAAGAAAAGACTGCATTTACCACTCCTTGGGGCACTTTTATGTATGCCAAAATGCCATTTGGATTGATGAATGTTGGAGCCACCTTTCAGAGAGCTATGGATATAGCATTTGTGGGAGAGAAGGACAAATTTGTGCTTGTCTACCTTGATGATATAACAGTTTACTCTAGCATCCATCAAAATTATTTACAGCATTTGAAAAAAGTGTTTTTGAAGTGCAGAAGGTTTGGAACATCAGTCAATCCCAAAAAATCTCAATTTGTTTTAAATGAAGGCAAGTTGTTAGGACATATTGTGTTTGCTATGGGTGTTCAGATTGACCCAGAAAGAGTAAAATCCATACAGACTTTGAATGTTCCTCGATCAAAGAAGGATATCCAATCCTTTTTGGGCAAAATTAATTTTGTCAAGAGGTTCATTCCAAATTTTGCTGAACTAATGAAGCATATTACCTCCATGTTGAGAAAAGGGTTAGAGGTAAGATGGATTGAAACAACAAGAAAATCATTTGATTCCATCAAAAAGGCTATTATGGAGGCTCCCACATTTATAAGTCCGAATTACAGTAAGGAGTTTCATATGTTTTCATTTTCCTCTAAAGACACCATTGCAGCTATTTTATTGTAGCAAGATGAAGAAGGTTCAGAACATCCAGTAGCATTTTTTAGCAAGAACTTGAGGGATGCTAAACTAAGGCATGATATTATAGAAAAACAAGCATATGCTCTTATTAAATCCTTGAAAGCCTTTAGAGTTTATATCTTGCATCCAAAAATAATTGCATATGTACCCTTTGCTGCAATAAAAGATGTCCTAACACAACCTGATGTTGATGGGAGAAGGGAAAAATGGATTGCTAAAATGATAGAATTTAATATAGAGCTGAAGCCCACTAAATTGGTCAAAGGTCAGGGTCTTGCCAAGCTATTGGCTGAAGAAAATTGTAGGTCTTTAGATGTTGATTTCCTATGCACAATTGTAGAAAATGGTCAGACAGATGAAGAAGAGGAAATAGCTGAAACAAAAGGAAAGCAGTCAGTGGTCGAGAGACTAGCTTCTTGTAATTGGTATGCTGAAATAATTAATTTTTTGTTGAAGCTAGAGATCCCTTCAGGATTTACTCATAGTCAGGCTAGAACTTTAAAACTTAGAGCAGCAAAGTATTGCATCAATGAAAATCTACTCTACTGGAGGGGTCCATCTAGAATATTTTTAAGGTGTCTGGATGAAAAACAATCAAAAGAAGTGATGCAGCAGTTTCATAATAGCATGTGTGGAGGGCACCATTATTGGAATACTACAGCCCATAAAGTATTGAGAGTTGGGTATTATTGGCCCACTTTATTTGTAGATGTATTTTCTTTTGTTAAATCTTCTTACAGGTGCCAAAGATTCGAAGGAAAGCAGCAGTTAAAATCCCTGCCCCTAAAACCAATAATTGAAAAAGGACCTTTTCAGCAGTGGGGCTTGGATTTTATTGGAGAAATCAATCCACATTCCAGTGGCCAGCACAGGTGGATATTAGTAGCCACTGATTATTTCACAAAGTGGATTGAAGCAATTCCTACCAGGAAGGCTAATCATAATGTGGTCACGAAGTTTTTGATAAAGAATATCTTCAGCGGATTTGTTTGTCCACAAAAATTAGTCACTAATAATGAAGCAGCCTTTAGGGCCAAAGAGTTGGTGGAAATGTGTGATTCAATGGGCATAAAATTGATTCATTCCACCTCATACTATCCTCAAGGAAATGGCTTGGAAGAATCCTCGAATAAAAGTCTGATCATGATAATTAAAAAGATGTTAGAGGACAATAAAAAGAATTGGGATTCAAAGCTCATGTATGTACTATGGGCTGATAGAGTGAACATTAAGAAATCCACAAGCAATTTTCCTTTCAAGCTAGTATATGGCACTGATGCTGTATTCCCTATTCAATTTACTCTCCCTATGGCAAAATTCCTTCAAGAAGAGCATGATGAAGAAGAAGACATGGCAAAGAGGATAACTAATCTGGCAGAAATACATCAGATTAGAGAATAGCTGGTTGAAAAAACTGCAGCACATCAAAGGAAGATCAAGGAAGCCTTTAACAGAAAGGCAAAAACAAATAATTTTCAGATTGGTGACTTGGTTTTGAAATGGGATGCGGTAAAGGAGAAGAAAGACAATCATGGGAAATTTGATGCTTTCTGGATAGGGCCTTTCATTATTTCACAGGTTCATGGGAACAACACCTTCATACTGAAAAGTATGGGAGGAGAGACATTTTTTGATGGCCCAGTTAATGGGTGGTTTTTGAAAGTTTATGTTGTCTAAGGTCTTTGGCCTTAAAAGTTGTAAATATTTTGTTTTTATCAGTTTTATGCATGCACAATAGACTCCATGCCCAATGGAACACTAGGAATTTTGGCTAGTTTGTTTTCAGCTGGAAAGGTATTGATCTGCAGGTTCTTGAGACCTCACAACGAGGATCTCATCCCCAGAAGGAGCCAGTGTTAGCTCTGCTATAGTTTGCAACATTTGTTGAATGAAATCAGGTCAGGCAGTGCCGATTTGGGTTGCAAAGGGTTTATGACTTTTTATTTTATCCTTCCCTTTCATTCTCCCTTTTCTCCTTATAACTCCCACACCTCCATTTCCTCATTCCCTTTTAAAACCATTTATTCCCTATATTTGTCTCAAAACCCCGTCTAAACCCTTTTCTACCAACTCACGGGAATATGTTGTGTTTTAATACTACTAAGCCCCGCTAGCCCTTTATAAACCCCATTACCCTTTATAAAGCCCAATAACCTTTTAAACCCTGCATAAGCCTTTAAAACCTCATTTAAACACATTTTTCAATTTTATTTAATCCCTGACACTAACCTTTTTAAGACATTATAACCATGCATATAATAAAAATCACAACCCGCGTATTTAGCTGTCACATCAACCCTGAAGCACATGCTTTAGTTCCATGACTGTCCGATCATCTCCCACAGATCCAACGATCGACACTTCCCCCGCTTCGCCAACCTGCTTGATTGTTAACCCGTGAGGAAGTGGTTTCCCACCGACCACGTGTCATATTGTAATTGCATCGCACCCGCCTGTACGTAAATCGCCCTCTGCCGAAAAGCGGTGCGGGGAAACTGCTCGCCTGCGAAATTGCCGCCTCTCGCCTGTTAACTCTCTCACTTCTTCCGCTCCCATTAGCCGTCGAATCTGCCCGACAACGATTCGACGACCATCATTCATCTATCCTTGTTTCTCCCTGATGGCCCCCATAATTTAATCTCTGCCGTCTGATTTCGCGATCCAACGGCTGCTACTGATCCTGCACCTTTGCGTCTTCCATTGTCTCTCGCCATCAGATCTAGGCCGTCCATCTTGCCATCCAATGGCCAGCGTTCTTCCTCGGCTCTTCGTCCATTTTTAATGTATTTTTCAGTGTTTTCAGCCTGTTTTGTGCACGCTAGGAAGGAAGGGATGACCCAGCAATCTGCACATTTAATACTTAGCAACTTCATTCAAAGAACATCATAGTCAAGGACGTGAAAATACCTCCTCGAGCAGTTGAATTCCTTTAGTAGTTATGGACATTTATTCATGAATCATTCCACCTGTTTAGGGAGTACAACAAAGTACCAAAGAATGTCAAATTTGCCAATTAAAACAATTAAGATGTATCAGAGGCCCATAATAATTTGTAAATGTGGTTGGTGGTCAATTATGACCCCTCCACGTTTAGGGCTGCAGAGCAATTTTGTATTGAACCTCCATATATACCCAGAAACACGATGTAATGAGGTTGATGAGTGTTATTTTGCTGTAAGGTTCAACTGCTGGAGATTGTAACTGTTGTGATACATGCAGCTTCTGGTCTACATTTTCAGCTAATACAAGTTTCTTTTGCTATTAATTGCTCACTTTCCACTTCTTCTTCTTTGTTCTAGGATGTGCTTGTATGCATTTTTCATTTGCTAACAATGTAAACTTTGAAACGGGAACTATAAACTCAAAACGGGAACTCTGGCCAAAAAACCCCAAAAAAACATCAAAAACAGTGCTAAAAACGAAAAGTGTTGATGCTGGAATAACACCTATTTTTTTCTCGGGTAAATTTTCAACATATTTTAAAAATGGTGGTGAAAACCAATTTTTTGCACAAAAATTATCCAAAAAACACCCTCAAAACGAATAGTGTTGATTCTGGAAGAACACCTTTTTTTTTCGAATGTAAAATTTCAACATTTCGAAATAATGGCGTAAAATATTTTTTCATGACCCCGAAAAACATTAAATTTTAAAAAAATAATGAAAACATAAAATAAAATTAAAACGATGAAAAAACGCAAAACAAAAAAAAAAGTTTAAAAATATAACAAAACATAAATTAAGATATATAATAAAAACAAAACACAAAATAAAAATATAAAACTTAAAAAAAATCAAATATGAAAAAAAAAATATTGATCATAAAAAAAAAAAAAAAAAATTAATGGTAAAAATTAAAAAACTAAAAAAATTATAAATTATAAACAAATAAATAGTGAAAATAAAAAATAAAAAACCATCAAAAAATTGGCAAAAGAAAAAAAATACGGAAAAGAAACAAAAAAACATTTAAAAAAAACTAAGAATTAAGTAGGTAAAAATAGAGAAAATAAATTAAGAAAAAACAAAAAAAAAAACTAGATTTAAAAAAATAGAAAATTAACAAAAATAAAAAATAAAAAACGTTAAAAAAAAATTATCTCACAAATCGAAAAAGAATTTGGAATATATATATATAATTAAGTAACTAAAAACAGAGAAATTAAAAAAAACCATTAGCAAAAACTGGGAAAAAAAAGAAAAAGAAATTAAAAATAAACTAGTTTTAAAAAAAATTAGAAAATTAACGAAAAGAAATTAAAAAACTAGTGAAATTAATATTAAAAAAAAAAAAAAAATCAAATTATAAAAAAAAACCAAAGAATGCATATTTTTTATTAAAAAAAAAAAATCTAATTATTTTTTATTAAACCTACTATTTTTATTTTAAAAAAGGAAAAAAAAAAATTAAATTCAAATTTTATTTTAAACATTTTTTTTTTAATTTTAAAATACAAATAATAAAAAAGATTTTAATTTTTTTTCAAAAAAATTTAATTTGTTAATTTCAAATTAAAAAAAAAATTATTAAAAAAAAAATTAAAATTATTTTTTTTTACCGGAATTTTTTTAAACCTAACCTTTTTATTTACAAAAAAATTAAAATTAAATTTTTTTTTTTTTTAAACAAACTTTTTTTTTAATTAAAAAAATTATAATTTTTTTTAAACTTTTTTTTAGTTTAAAAATAGAAATAGTTAACAAAAATAAAAATAATTTTTTTTTTAATTTCCATATTTAATTAAAAAAATTATAAATTTTTTTAAACATTATATTTTTTAAACAAACATTATAATTATAATTTTTTAAAACCAAACTTTTTTTTTAATTAAAAAAATTATAGTTTTTTTTAATTTTCACATATAAAAAAATTATTAAAAAAAAAATTAAAATTAAAAAAAAACTTAATACGGAATTATTCGTTTTTATTAAAAAAAATTATTTTTTTGCGCCGCCGCCTCCCGGCCGCCCGTGGTGGCGAGGCCGTGGGCGGAGGTGCCTGCCCACCCAGAGTATTATTCGGTTGGCCCCCTCATACTTAATCCCTCTGGATCTTCTTTTTTTTGTTGCCCAAGAGTTGTTCTGTTGTAGCTGAGATCATATAACTGTAATGCATGTGGCAACAGGAGAAGGCAGGCAGAGTTTGAGTTGGGAAACTCGTTTTGGGATCATATTGGGCACTGCTCGCGGCCTTTCATATCTGCACGAAGATTTCCATGTTCGCATCATTCATCGCGATATCAAATCCAGCAATATATTGCTTGATGAACATTTTTGTGCAAAAATAGCAGATTTTGGATTGGCCAGACTTCTTCCTGAAGATCGGAGTCACCTCAGTACTAGAGTTGCAGGAACCCTGTAAGAAAAATAATCCTTTATACGACTGTTCTGATTATATTTGCATTTAGGTTGTTTTGATTATATTTGCAGTTAGTGTTTGAACATAATTAAAATGGAGTTTTGTTTGGTCAGAGGATATACAGCACCAGAATATGCCGTTCATGGGCAATTGACCGAGAAAGCGGATACCTACAGTTACGGTGTTGTAGTTCTTGAGATTGTAAGCGGAAGGAAAAGCATTGACATGAAGCAACTACCGCATATGCAATATCTTCTAGAATGGGTATTTTCTCCGTCCATTCCGTGGGCGGAGTTTCCATATTTCTTAGCTGGAGATATTCGTCCTTCCTTCTGGAGTAAGCTTAGCAACCAAATTGAGCTTCTACGAACCCCCAAACTCAGTCTAGTGTAATGGAAAACTCTTCTCAAGGTAAATATAAAAGCCAGTCACCAAAACATGTTTTTCATCCCCGCACATTGATATATGCATCCCATTACCCTTGAGATAACTCACAACCCTTATACGGTGAAAATCTTCGCCTTTAAACTACTATAGATTCAGTCCTTTAGCAATCCAGAACTTCAAAACAAGTTGCCCAGGAAATGTACACTTATACTGAGCCAATAAACAATGATCTCCACACCCAGTTAGCCACAAGAGACACGCTGAACACACTGAATATAAACTTACCACAGCAATATATAGATATGACTTTTATTCGAAGGAAATATACCCAGATTTGCAGAGAGAACCCATCCTTCTTGTTGATAGGCTGCTATAGGCATAAAAATACGACCTCCAGATCTGGAATGTTAGCAAACCAGTGGCCCCTTAGCTAGAAATTTGATCTCCTTGCTAATTGTGACTTGGCACTAGTACTCTTCAAACAAAATTCTGCTGGGCTCCTTCAAGAATAATGCCTGGAGCTTCAATTATCCAACCCTTTCCTTATAAATTGAAGGTAATAATAGTTTGATGTACCCATTGGAATATTAGTTCTGCTTTAGCTACAACAATGCGACCTAGTGGAAATATTAATTCTGGAAAATACGGTACATTCGTCCTCCCTCTAAAATGCTACCTCTGCCCACGGCCGCGCCACCACGGGCGGCCGGGGGGCGGGGGTCGATTCCCCGATTCTGGGAATCGACCCCACGCCCCCCGGCCGCCCATGGTGGCGCAGGCACCTCCGCCCACGGCCGCGCCACCATGGGCGGCCGGGGGCGGCGGCCCAAAAAAATAATTTTTTTTTAATAAAAAACGAATAATTTCGTATTAAATTTTTTTTTAATTTTTTTTTTTTTTTTTTTTAATAATTTTTTTATATATGAAAATTAAAAAAAAACTATAATTTTTTTAATTAAAAAAAAAGTTTGTTTAATAAAAATTATAATTATAATGTTTATTTTAATTTTTTTTTTAATAATTTTTTTAAATATGAAAATTAAAAAAAATTATAATTTTTTTAATTAAAAAAAAAAAAATTGTTTAATAAAAATTATAATTATAATGTTTATTTAAAAATTATAATGTTAAAAAAACAAAATATAATTTTTTTAATTTTAAAAAAGAAAAGTTTGTTTAAAAAAAAATAATGATTTTTTTAATTAAAAAAAAAAGGGTTTGTTTAAAAAAAAAATTAATTTTTATTTTTATTTTTTTTAAATAAAAATGTTAGTTTTAAAAAAAATAATTATTATTAACTTTTAAAAAAAATCAAAAAATCAAAAATATGCATTTTTTTGGGTTTTTTTTTTTTTTTAATAATTTTAATTTATTTTTTGTTTTATTGTTTTTTTATATAATTTGAATTAAAAAAAAAAAAAAAAGAAGATATTTTTTTGATAAATTTTAAATGTTTTATTTATTTATTTTTTCATTTGAAAAGACATATATTTTCCGCCATTCTAATATTTTTTGGGGTTTTTTTTTATAATTTGATTTTATTTTTGTTTTTTTAAATATTAATTTTACTAGTTTTTTCATTAATTTTCTATTTTTTTTTTTTTTAAACTAGTTTGTTTTTAATTTTTTTTATTTTTTTCCCTAGTTTTGCTAATGTTTTTTCTTAATTTTTTTATTTTTACTTACTTATATATATATATATATATATATATATATATTTATTTATTACTTTTTTTTTCCAAATTCTTTTAGGTTTTATGAGATAATTTCTTTTAACATTTTTTATTTTTTATTTTTTATTTTTTTATATATTTTTTTTATATTTGTTTTTTACAGACAATTATTTCATTTGGATTGAAAATTTAATTAACAATGTATAAATATGTAGAATATCGAAAATGCAAAATATCGACATTCTTCTTTAAATATGCAAAACAATAAAAACCTCACTACAAAAAAAATTAAAAACAAGATAATATGAAGAAGAAGACCACTTCCAAAATTATTAATTTTAAAAAATAATTATTTACATTCCATACAATAAAAAAAATTAAAGTCAAAAAATAGGTCTTTTAAAAAAAGGGTGCGATGCAGAATAACCACTTTTTTAAATCAGCATGAAAATCACTACCATTCTAAAACTTAATGCACATGAAAAAAATTAAAGTTCCAAAAACCATGTTCTAAAAAAAACATGTGTATTCTGCATCACCACTTTTGAAAATCGGGTCATTTTTTTGCTATCTCTACGAAACGGGTAACAGTATCAGTTCCCGTTTCAAAGTTTACATTGTTTGCTCTTGATGATTAACAGTAGAGGGGCTATCATCCCACCTCTCTGTTAGAATATAGTTAGTATTATTGAATATGTATGCAAGTTTCTGTTGTTTTAATGCTAAAGAGCTGTCATCCTGGTTGTGCATTAGGAAATAGAATTTACAGACCTTTCAACTGGTTGCAGCTGGCCATCACATGGTCCTGTGCATTTGTTAGTCTGATCAGTCTTATCCATCAGCACATCTTTCTTAAAATGTGAGTAATTGGTGTTTAAAAGCCTTGTAGTTTGGGGGTGTTCACCCACATCTAGGGTTAAGCATAGCAGGAGTGGTTTTCTGGCTTGAATATGCATCATTTCTTTCATTCATCCACCAATTTATCCAACTTTTTGTTGAGTTTGTAATGTTCCCGAGCATCTCTGATATACAACCTAGGAGAGTTTCTTGGGGTGATAACAGGGCCGAGAGAGATCTTAGGGGTGTCGTCCTGAGTGTTAATAGTGCTTGTCAATCCCATTTATTGAGGTGGCTAGCGAGAGTTTTTAAAGAAGGAGTCAATTTCTTGTTTATAATTAGGTAGCTTTACGACTTCAGTTAACAACATACTAATCCTGAGCCTGTTTAATTCATTTTTCAAGATGAATTTTTTAGAGAGAAGTGTATCTACATCAATAGGATTAGGCTCGGGAGGTAATAAGGGTTTATCCTTAATCAGGAGAGGTTGAGGGGCAGGTTCCTTCTAAGGTGCCTGATCTTTTCTGGGCCTGAGATTATACTTATGTTGAAACTAGGCTTCTAGTCATTCAGCGAAATGTTGAAGCTGAGGGTCCTAGAATTCCTGTTCTAGATGCTCAGGGGAATCTTGAAATGGCATGTCGAAGGAATTAATAGAATCTACATTCAGATATTCTCCTTCCTCATGGTTCATCAGTTGATTAGTTGTGTCATCGTTGTACTCATCAATGAGATTAGCGTTATTCCTGAGAGGATGCTGAACATGCGGCTCATCTGGCCTTTGTCCTCACTACAACATTTGTTGGGGATGAGGATGGTTGAAAGGGGCTTGATTCCTATGGGGAAAATTTGGATTTCGATTTGATGGATTAGGATGAAAATTAGGTTGCACTAAGGGATTCGCGAGAGGTGGAGGAACTGCTCTATTTCCTACCTCCAAGTGTTGGATTTTATTAGTTAAAGATTTAATGAGCTTGGACATTTCTTTGATCTTCTGCTCCTGGGAGGAAGAAGTAGTACGATTTTGAGGTGAGGTTTCAATGACATTCTTCTTCCCATCAATCCTAGTGTCTCGAGAGAGTCATTTTCCTGTAGCGATAAGGTTCCCTTCACAAGCACAAGATTTAGCTTGGGCATCGGATAATGTGGCAGGTTCCCTTTCTCGCCAGGCATATGATAAGTCATCATCGAGTGCTGTCGAATATGCAACTACGGAAGCAATATTGGAAGGTTGAACAATGACGGGTAAGTGGTTATAACATTTGGTGAATCTTTTATTGAAATCAGAGATGGACTCATCAAGTTTTAGTTTAAGGGCACAGAATTCAGTAGGCCATAACTGGTTACTTTTATTAACACCATACTTCTTTGAGAACAACTCAATTAGCCTATCCATGCTATTAGCCAAAAAAAAATCAACTTTTTTTAGATGTAAATTTTTTAGAGTGCAAAATGTAATTTTTATTGTTTAAATTATGTTTTTGAATGCTATATAGAGTACATAATTTACTTGTAAGTCAAAAAAATATTTTTTTAATTTCCAAAAGAAACATATAACTAAAAAAAGGCTAAACAATAAAACACTAGATGGCTTCAAAAGTTTTAATAAAAAAAATTATTTTTCCAATACCTTTATGTGATATATACATAATTCTTTTTAAAGACTATATAATATATACATAGTTTGACATTAACATATTTTACATAGCATTTGCATCAAGACATTTTATTTTATCAATGCACATTAAAAAATCGTTTTTTAGTTATCAATATATTTTTAAGTATAAGTCATAATTCATATTAAAATATTTTATTGATAACTCATATTCAAAATTTTATTATATAAAACTTTAAATATTTTATTTTAATATTTTTTTCTATATATATATATATATATATATATATGAAAGTGAGATCAACATAAATTAGTTAAAATGGATCTTCAAATAGTCTATTTAAACCCCATGTTGAAATATTTTTGAAAAGTATAAAGTTCAAAACATCTTACTAACACATTTATTTACTTAGAACTAATTATTTTAAAATAAAATTATATCATGTCATATGGACAACTAACCAAACATGCATAGCTTATTCATTTTTATTTTTTTATTATAATTAACAATGATTTTTTATGTAGAGAATATTTATTTTTATTTTAAGAGGAATACATGCCAACTCCACGTTGAACACAAACTAAATTACACATCTTACACTGTACAATAAGTATTTAGAGTCCAAATTTTAATATATAAGATATATAGTAACAATGTTTTTCCATTTAGAAAATATTTTATTTTTATTCCAAGAGAGACACATATCAACTCCACGTTACGCACAAAGTAAATTACACATTTCTTCATAATAAATTATATAATAGCCATTTCGGCTTAAAAATTTAACATATAATAAACATTTCAGCTAAAAAATTTAATATATAAGATATATAATATCATATTATTTTGTTATTTTATTAGAGTTATAAGTTAGAAATTGTAAATAATGATTTTAAATTAATTCCAAAACTCTCAACCTATTTAAATATTTATAAGATATATAATATCATATTATTTTGTTATTTTATTAGAGTTATAAGTTAGAAATTGTAAATTAATTCCAAAACTCTCAACCTATTTAAATATTTACAGGTTACATTTTAGTTTGATTTCAATTATTTTTCATCCACCATATTTCCACATTTACAAGACGATGGAAAACTATGGCTGAATTAGATGTTGCACCAGAGTAACAAGTTTGTGTTGTCTTTAAATGATGTATGGGGAGATAATGCTGCTGAATTGTTAGAGGAATTGGGTGTAACGCGCCCTTTACGGGACGACTGCAACTCCAAAGTTATTGTTAGTTCCAGGGATCGCTCTGCATTGTTAAAAATAGGAGTTGCAAATAAATTCACAATAACAATGGAGGACTTGATGGAAGATGAAAGTTGGAATTTGTTTTCTTATCATGCCTTTCCATGCAATAACGGAAATCTGGCAACAAACATCGATGAGGAAGAGGCGAAGCTTGTGTGTTGTAAGTGTGTAGGGCTTCCCCTTGCAATAAAAGTGGTAGGGAGACCTCTAAGAAAACTAGACCTTAGAGGATGCAAAGATTTGCAATATCTACCTCAAAGCATTTCAGTGTTAACATCTTTGCCCGGTGCTGTGGAACCACTGCAAGTATAACGGAAACAAAAAATACGCCTTCATCAACACCTTGGTAAGTTTAACCCAACTCAAAAGGTTTAAATTAGAAAACAATGGACAAACTATTATTGATGGAATGTTGGGGAAGATGACTGAAATTTCCTATGTTTGTGCAATGTTTTTAGTGAGATCCCTAATTCTTTTGCCATAGATTTTACCAAATTATTTTATTTAGTACATAGTGATACCACTGCCATTTGTATTGCTCTACGTGCAGCTATATCATTTTTCTTTGTAGATCTTCCCATTGCTTTCAAAGCATTATTTATATTTTGAATCACATTTTATTTCACCTTTTTATTTTTCATTGATTTTCGAATACCCAGTAAAGTTGTAGCTTCTCTTAATTTCTTTGATGTTAAGAGACCTCTCAAAATTTGAGCTTGAAATCTCACACTTTCATCTTTGAAGAACCTCCTCTTAATTTCTTTGATGTTAAGAGACCTCTCAAAATTTGAGCTTGAAATCTCACACTTTCATCTTTGAAGAACCTCTCAATAATGAGTTTAACACGATATCGTATAACATGGGCAATTTTTTTATCTCCATATATGTAAAAGTCAACATTTTCTGACATCTCATCATCAATATTGTTGATTTCATTTATACATATGAAAAATAAAATTAAATGTGTACAAATATTCATTAAATAATTAAATTAAATAATAGAGTTTGAATGAAATTGAAATTAATAAATACGTATAATTTCTATATATATATATATATATATAGTTAATGGTGATTCAACTTCTTTACTGAATCACTTTCAACATCTTCAACATCGTCAATTATTTGTTCATTACCTTTTTCAATTTGTCTTTCAACATTTTCAATCTCATCACCAATGTTATGAGGAATATCTCTCTATGTTTACATTGCAAAATGTTTTTCAAATTAGTTCATCAAATAAAAAATAAATTTCACAATACACTAGTTAAATTTCAAATATCATTTATAATATTTACATTTACATACCTGCTTCGACTTCTAGTTGAGATTGATTTTCCCTTTCAATATTTAAGTGTTTTTCCTTCTTTCTTTCATAATAGTTTCTCCTATATTCTCTATGAGCTTCTATGTCTCTTGTTTGATCACATATATATATATATATATATATTTTATTTCCCATCATAATTCAATCTATGTGGATTTTTAAAATCCAACCCTAAAATTCAATTTCAAAATCCTGCAAAGAAAACTCACTTTCAAGACCAAAACAGTCACTTTAAAAATTCAACACAAAAGACTTGCTTTAAAAAAAATGACTTTAAAAAATGAATAATTTAAAAAAAACTCACTTAAAAAATTTAGCACAAAAAACTCACTTTAAAAATTCAGCCCTAAAAATTCACTTTAAAAATTCAGTGCAAAAAACTTACTTTAAAAAATAAGCCCGAAAAACTCACTTTAAAAATTTAGTCCAAAAGACTTACTTGAAAAATTAAGTCCAAAAAATTTCCTTTAAAAATTCAACCGAGAAGATTTAATTTAAAATCTTACTCTAAATGAGGAAGGAGTGCGAAAATAATGTTTCGGCTCTATTTATTTATATCATTCGGGCGAAGCTCTTTTTGGAGGGTCACATTGTTTTATTTTTGTGGACGATGAGAAATATTAACACATTCTCGGCCAAACTTTTAAATTAATTTAGCCGAATTAATTTTCTCTCTATTTTAACGGGTGTCGACAACAAACACAAGTTCCGCCGAATTGCTTTAACCTGCAACTCTACAACATGTTAGCTCTAGTCACCTTTTTCCAACTTTGGAATGGTTAAACTCTATCACATTTGGTGAATTTATTTTCAGAACCAATACCAGCATTTTCATAATTGAATCTACTTTCAGTGGATATACATTTTATGAAATTTCATAGAAATTTTCTAATTTTAATTAATTTTCTAAAAAAACGTGTGCAAATTTTTTTTGAAGGTCATTATGAATCAGTGAAATCAAAAATCAGTGTCTTCCAAAATACACTATAAAAAGATATAAAAAAATTATGGTTCATTACATTGGTTAGTCTTCTGTAATGTGTAGTTTTTATATTTTTATTTTATAACTAATATGTTGAGAAACATGAGGCTAAGCTAAACATCTTCAAAATTTACAGTTTTTTCATATTCGTTCAATTCAAAAAATCTAGTAATTATGATGTGCATCAGTTGGTATCGTAAATATAATGATATCGAAGTAGAATGCGTCATGTTGCAAAACATTTTTTTTTCCAAAAACGTCAAGTTAACAAAGAATACACCAGTGCTAAAAAAACATGATTTTTTATAAATCCCCTGATTTTAAAAAACACACAATCAAACACTTGACATATCAAATGTGAATAAAAAATTCAAATTTCTAACAAATTTACATTTTCAAATTTGTAAATTTCCTTCCATATCTCCCGTTTTCATTCTCTTTTCTTCTGCTAGGAGTGCTGCTATCATCTCATCTAGAGATTTAAAATATAATTGGCTTAAAGTAAAAATGATACTTTCATAATTTGAAGATAAACTAATCAACAATACAGCCCTCGCATCTTCATCATCTATTTTAGGGCCCGTTTCTGCCAACTTCCTTATGAGAGATTTTAGCTCATTTATATGAGTAACCAAAGATGTGTCATCATGCATTTTCAATTTAAATAGTTGCAATTTTAAGGTGAACTTTGCATTCACATCTTTCTCTCCAAATATTTGACTTAATTCTTCCCAAATTTCTGCAGAAGATTTCTCTAAATCCACTAAGTGAAGCTGAGAATCTGAAAGAGAGAGACCAATAATAGATTTTTCTTTTTCCTCCCTTTTCTGCCAAAGGAGTAATTGAGCCGGATCGCTGGGTGCTTTTTCAGTGCCATTAACAAGCCCCCATAAGTTTTTATTCATCATTTGCAACTGAATTTTAACCTTCGACATATGGAAGTTATGACCATTAAACTTTTCTAATTGAAAAAATTCCATCTTTCACAAGGATTTGAATTTCTTTTTTAATATTACCTTGTATGGGAGCTCCTTCAGTTGTTGCTTTGACTACTAGTCTGCGAACTAAAGAATTTCCTTGGGAAGCTAGAAAGGATGCAGATCTAATATTCCATGTAGCAAGTTAACTTTTATTCAGGGAGGTAGATTAAGAGAGGCAAAACTGAAGCGATGATTTTTTTTTTTTCCCTCAGAAATTCAAGAAACAAAAGATCGATTTATTTCACTTATGACCTATCCATCTCTTCAGATTCACAATGGTTGGTTCTTCTAGCCTGAAGATGAACCAATCATTTTGCTATTGACTCCCTCCCTTAAAAATAGTGATCTTCCGAAGGTTTTTCAAAATACCAGCAACCAGATCCCATAATCTACGATCATGCCTCTCCAGCCAAGTTCATGAAGATCTATTCAGACATGCAATATAGAAGCATCAATTCAGACCGGCAACACAGAAGCAATGTCTACAAAATGTGGTACTCACCTTATCACTTACTAAGATGGAAACCCTACCCGGTGATATGAGTAACATGTCAAAGTTGAAAAGGCTAACATTATTGGATTGTTCTCATTTGATTAGATTGGATAATAACTTCTGTGCTTTTCAAAAACTGGGCCGTCTTACATTGTGGAAGCGTGATATGTTGGAAGAATTACCTTATTTACACATGCATAGAAGCTTGAGGCAACTTATAGTGATTATTAGATGTGCGAGGTTAAGGAAATTTCCCATGGAATTCGGTGATACGGGAGCATATATTGGAGATATTTTCATTTGTTTGGCTATTTGGGTTAGAGGAGTTGTTAGTGATACAAGAAGGTAGGATGCATTCCTTTTTAAATTTTTACATTTATGGGATGTGATGTATTAAAGATATTACTCTAGAGTTATTTGAATTTGAAAACACTTCATAAAATAAGAATTTATGGTTGCTTATTGGAAATTTTGGATATTATTGAACAAACTAATATTGTAAAAGTGGTGACAATGTCTATCAAAGACATGGAAGACGCTGCAAAGAGGTACTTCCAATTATTCTTAAGAAGAGAAAGTTGGCTTTATGGTGAGTTTTGGTGCAATGAACTCTTTCTTTTCTTAAGAAGCATTACCACATATGTATGATTTATACTTTGAAGATTAACGTTGTATATCATGTGATGACAATGTCTATCATTAACATAGAAGAAGCAGCAAGGAAGTACTTGTTCTTAAGAAGAGAAGGTTAACTCTATCCTGAGTTTTGGTACTATGAATTCTTTCTTACAAAGCATTACCACATATGTATGATTTATACTTTAAATACTAACATTGTATATACAAAAAATTCTTAAATGAACATTAGAACATAACACTTATTCTCTCATTTATTTAAAAATTAGAATTTGTTAAACCTAATTCTAATATAAACCACACCTACTACTTAAATATGAGACATTTTTTAATAAAAATTTAAAATAAAATTTAATCAAATTTCAAATTTCAAATGTCATTCTATAGAGAGTAAAATACAAACAATTTTGTGAATAAAATGCAATAAGTATATTGAGTTCACAAGAAATTGAGCTTTGTATGTTGCACATAAACTTTTGTGAACTTTTGACATCATTGTTTCTTTTGGAATCAAATTGGCTCTAATCTCTTTGTAAGTTGTAGTTGCACTATTGTGATCAAAGAAATTGAGCTTTCAAGGTTGATTAAAATTATCAAAAGTCTTTCCGACAATGCATTGAAGAGAATCATAGAAAGACATATCAAAAGAAGCAATACGAATTACGAAGAAAAGTGGGAATAAGATTATTTTAAATAATTTTTTATAGTTAAAATTTTTATTTGGTCTTATATGTACTCTATTTACTATTCAAAAATACAATTTAAACAATGAAAAATAACACATTGTATTTTGCACTCTAAAAAAATTTGCTCCCGAAGAAATTTGATTCCTCTCGGATCATGTTAGATGGATCTATATTAGTTTTAAAGAAAAAAGGCAAACACATTACACATGTACTTATTATAATATATATTTTTATAGTTAAATATTTTATATCAAGTTGATTATAAAATAACATATAAGTGTGTTAAGGTTTTGTTTGAAAAAAAAATTCCATTAAATTTCAAGACTTTATAGTAAACTGATTGATCTTCTTTTTAGAAAAACCATCTCAACACTTTTCATTATTTTGAGGATGGAGTTCCAAAAATATATATAATAGGAAAAACTCAGGACATGGTTTAGAGACTTCTTTCTTATAGCACTAGGTCATTGGAATTAGCCCATTGGGCTAAAAAACATTGATCATAAAATAGTATATAAGTGTATTAAGTTTTAGTTGATGAAAGAAAATCTCTTTGCATCAAAATTTTTCCCAGACTTGTTATGAAAAGGAATTTTTTACCAAAATTCACCATAATACCAATCTTCATACCTTGTACATCCCAAAAAGTATCTAGTTTTAACTTCCTTTATATCTAATAAACACATTGTTACCACCTCTACTTTTGTGTTTTCTTCTTTGATTGTTTTCATATCTTCCTCTATTAAGGACGCTGTCGGCGTTTGGAAAATTGTGTAAAGCCCATTCCCACTGCTGTCCATATGTTCTGCCCGCCATTTCCCTCCCTACTACTTTGATAGCAAGTGGGAGCCCTCCACATTTATGACACAAAAGCATGGCCTTTTCCTTATCTATGTTTGTTGGCAGATTTCCATTATTATACAAGAAAATATGATACGAAAACAACTTTCAACTCTCATCT